>JAJOOS010024695.1:0-27971 GCA_029582725.1 Solanum chiquidenum
TAGAGGGAGAATTTGTGGGTCACAAGCTTGATACGTTATCACTTGTGTGAACCTCCCATGTATTCCGAGTGAATTGGTTGAGGTTGTTTCTCTCTATATTTTGTACTCTCATATTTATAGTGGATTGCTCATCTCCTTTGTGGACGTAGACGTTAAATTTGTCTCTTTTGGTGTGTTTCTCGTTTGTCTTCTTACTCGTGGTCTTACAAGGTTTGTTTTGCTAGCTTTCACATTACACCTGCTTATTTCAGTCCTAACAATAATTTCAGAAAGACACATCTCTTTGTATTCTAATATTTTTTAATAAAAAAATGGTTTTTTTAAGGTAATAACTATTACAGTAGTTGAAGCACTATCGACTTTCATTTGATTTTGTTAGCACAACGGTTGGGCAATTCCTCTTTTTCTTTTTCTTTTTCTTTTTTTCAAATCAATTTCTTGGATTTTGTGGTTTGTCAGCGTTTGACCTAATCAAACTAATTCAAAAAACTCGCTTTGGGTGCTTAATTTTCTAATCCTTACCTTATGTTATCATAATTATGGTTCATTAATATCGATAAAGGTTGTGGTGGAGTAGTAACTCTACTCTTCATCTTTAATCAAAAGGTCTCTGGTTCGAGTCACCTTTGTTAAGAAATACTTTATCCCCTAATGTGGGACTTCTCTTAATTAAGAGGTCTTGGGTTCGAGTCCCTTTGGGTAGCTGAGAACCCCTTTGTTAAGGAGCACTTTATCCCACGGGACTTTCTGACGCGAATCTAAATTTAATCGGACTCCAGTGCGTATATACCAAAGTGAAAACCAAAAATGATGGTTCATTAAATATACACATTCTTTTGTTATTTTCTCTTCTATAATCATAAAATAAACCAATATAGTCTGGTGTGAAGACAGGATATGAGTAACTGTTATAGGAAGTGTGAGTTGATGATGTGGGACTAAAGAACATAATAATATGTGGGCTCAAAAATGAGTATGCTCGGGTAAACCATAATACTTGAGGGATCCTGGAATATTGATTTTGAGAAATCTTAACACAAAGAGCTAATTTTTTTATTTTGAGTTAGGTTCGAAGTCCATTTTTAACATGATATTCAAGTCATGTCCATCCTCGTTAAGATGCATGTCCTAATGAATCTTATATTATATTGATCATTCTCATGTTGACGTCAAGTTTGAGTATGAGAGGGTGCAAAGTATTTTTAATAGTCTTATGCTTGTCTTTTTATGAATTAACTTTTAGTTTTGAGTTTAATTCGGGGTCTATTTCTTTAACATAAGCAAATATGGGTTAGTTTAGACCCAAACGTGATTAATTAAGGACATATATTTGCTGAGTAAATTGGAAATTTAAGTGGTTATGTTAGCCGATATTGATGGATGCATATGAAACTTTACTCAATTATATATTTCAATTTATATGATTTTTTTTTCAATTCATTAAAAAAAATGTCATCTTTCTTTATTCCATGATTATATAATCACCACATTTCCATTTTATGCTTATTGGATCCTCCTTAAACATTAATTTGTGAAGAAAAATCAATTAAAAATAATTTTAATCAATATAATCAAATATGTTTTTTTAATAATATCATATAAATTAAGACGAAGTGAACGTGTTTACCGTAATGCAGATTCCACTAATTTCTGCGGAGTCTCAGATTTAACTTTTATTTTTTGGGAGTAACAAGCGTGAAGCTGGTGATGTGACTTGTCCATAATCTCCTATTAGATTTTGCCTGTCCTTTTGCTTCCGCTCTTCCAGGACTCTGTATTGGACCCCCACTCCCTTCCCCTTCACCCTATTTTTTCTTCTTTTCTCC
The DNA here is from genome assembly GCA_029582725.1 of Solanum chiquidenum. Lineage (NCBI taxonomy): Eukaryota > Viridiplantae > Streptophyta > Magnoliopsida > Solanales > Solanaceae > Solanum > Solanum chiquidenum. Next base: position 1,827 of record JAJOOS010024695.1, read on the forward strand.
TACCAAATTTAAGATACTACTGTATAATTTCTTAGAAACTGACATGAAAGGTCATATATATATATATAATATTCATCTCTCTATCACAAAATATTTTTTTATTTCCAATCCGATGTTCGTTGTCGGTATAAAAGCTTCAACTAAATTTAGATTGCGCAATGCAGGATTCATTCGGGGAGGTGCTCCAAAGCTGAAACTTAAAATTTCTGATTGAAGGTGAAAGTGTTTCATCACCACACACAACCTATGTTGATCTCTCTATAACAATATATTAGTATACAATACTTTATTATAACAATCAAAAAAAAATTCTGAAATTGATTTTTTATGTTCTATTTACTTATATGTAGTAATAGGTAATTAACGTGCTAGATATTCTAAAAGACTCACAAATAGTCATATACGTAGTATGCCGACCTTAGAAACAAACCTAACCTCTCTGAAACAATGATACCTTACTAAACAAACCAATTTTATTTTTTTTCGAATCGATTTTAAAAAAATATTTTATCTCTTTATGATGTTTTCTATCTATAACAGTCACAATCGTCTTTATAACATTATAAGATTTGTCTTTCTTTTTAGTAGTATGATAACTAATCATTTTTAAGGATTTTTTTGTTTCTAATGTTACCTAATAAGTCTAGAATTTTTTTTCTCTAAATATCATGTGAACATATTTTTCCTAATTGAAAGATTTCCTTGTTTATTTTAAGTGTGAGTAAGCTTAAATTTTTTACATCCAAAACATTTTAAAATAAAAATTAAATTTTATGCCTATAACTATCAAATATTATTTAAATAGTGCTATTGCAGACAAAAAAAATCTTGAAACCAGGTATGTTACGACAGAGACATTTGATCGTATATTAATTTACAGGTAAGAAAACACTAGGAAATGTTACTCCATCAATTTCAAATTACGCAACAAAGATGAATTCGATATGAAAAGTAAAATTTTATTCTAAACATCTCAACTAGTGGAAGTTGTGTGAATCTAAGAGTCGTTTGGTAGAGTGTATAAAAATAATGCTAACTAAAGTGTATTAGTTAGGCTTGCATTAATTATACATAGGTTATTTTAATACATTATTTGATTTGATGCATTAAAAATTGTATGTATTGCATTAACAAAAATAGTTACAAAGATACCCTTCACTTTTATGATGGAAAAAATGTAAAAAGGTTTTGAAGGGCAATTAAGTCTTTTATCATATTAATGCATGCATTAAAACCATTGCATTGCTAATACCTAGAAATCCATGATATTAGCAATGCACACCTTAATACACAATAGAGTATATAACTAATGCAATCATTAGTTATACATAAGTTGAAAAAGAGTATCAAATAAATTACTAGTAATACACAAGGCTAATACATGTACTTATTTTTCCTAATACACTCTACCAAACTACCCCTTAAGAGTTTATAAAATAGAAAAAGAAATCTCAAATCAAATCGCAAATGCCACGCGAAATGTTCTGTTGACTCTTACTCATGAACAGCCAAAAGATCCGTTTACCATAGGCCCATAGGCTAAACGTGACAAAGTAATAGATGTGGGTAGTGACAAACAAAATAAAAATGTAGTGTTGTGAATTTAAATGTGGCTTTGACCCAAAATAAATAAATAAATATAAGATCTCATAATTCACAATATTACTAAAAAAATCTCCTCAATAATTACAATTATCCAAACACATTTTATGTATCACAATGTTATTGACCAATAATTCTTCCCCCCGAAAGTTGTCAATAAATCTAATTCCAGTACATTTTAAATTCATTTTCGCTATTTTAGTAATTATCTGAAAGATTGACAGAATAAGAAATGGGGACGAAACTACCGTCTACATGAGTTAAATACTACTTCATTCTTCTTTTATGTGTGAGTGTTTGATTTGATATGATATTTTAAATTTATTTTTATTTTTGTAAATTGTGATCTAAAATAATTCTTAAATATTCATGTGGTTATTAATCATATTATTTAAAGTGAAAAAAAGTTTTAAAGTTAGTAAAGTAATATTCCATCAGTCCACTTTTAATTGTTATGTTCCACTTTTCGAAAGTCAATTTGACTAATTTTTAAAGTTAAATTAAATAACATCAATTCAATATTTTAAACAAAAAATTAGATATTTAAAAACTATACGAAAATACTATAAATTGCAACTTTTTGCATATCAATATGATTAAAAAGTACATTGTAAAATAATAGTGAAAGTTCTTATAATTTAACTCTAAAAAAAAAAAGCTATGACAATTAAAAATAAACGGTGGGAGAATTTTTTTGGGACAAAAAAAGAGGACGCATAAAATGAGACGGAAGGAAGGAGTACTACACATAAAAGTCACAAATAATAAGGTTAGGGTTTTGGCACGTGTATCCATATGAAGCTTCCGGTTGTAGTACTTAAATTAGTGATTAGTAAGACCTTATCTCTTAATTTAATAATTGAAACCCTAATCCTACATTAGATTTAAATAACAAACTACATGTTCCACCAATCAAGAAAAACTTAGTCTATGCAGATCAATTAAACAAATGGTTTTTACCTTTCCGTTTTTTGTGATAAGCAACTTCAATCATCAATGATTAAACTAGTCTACTAATGGATTAAAGATTATTTAATTACTCAATTTTAAAATAAAATAAAATGTGCAAACACTGATCTTGGACTCTTTATTGTTACTATTTTCAGTAATTCTAGTACTCCATCTGTCCTAATTTATGTGACTTACTTTTATTTTTAGTCAGTTCAAAAAAGAACGACACATTTTTATATTAAGTAACAATTTAACTATAAAATATCTATTTTATCCTTAATGAAATGGTTTACAGCCACACAAAATTCTATCATTCATTTTGAACCACAAGTTTTAAAAGTCTTTATTTATTTCTTAAATTTCGTGTCGAGTTAAACTACCTCACATAAAATGATACGGATGGAGTAACAATTTATCCTGTTCCTAAGTTTTCATTGGACGGTGGTGCAGTGATGGCCAGGAACAATTTCCAAATCCTTCTCCGAGCAACTCTCTTTTATTTTTATTAGTTTAAGGTAGTGGAAATTTTCAACGCCAAAAGTTGTTGTTTTTTAACCACAATGACTACCGTTAGATTTAATTATATTTGTAAGCAATTAGATTAAGCATTCTCATTTTTGTTAGTCATTCAGACCACCAGACTCAAAACAGTGTCAGAATTAAAGGGGAAAAGCACTCCGTACACGTCTTTTCTCCCTCATTTTTCTTATCTTAAAGTTCTGGTGTACATTTCACTTGCAATATTAAAATAGTTATGTTGCGTAAGAAGCAGTGATAGCAAACACTATCCCCACTCAAAATAATATAACTATTGGGAGACATGAAGAACAATCAACCGCTCCATCTTAAAACTTCTAAAATAGTCAATTCTAGATAGAACACCTGCCCTCCGCCTCTAATACTAAGCTCCCATTCAGTTATAAATTTTAAAGTTGAAACTTGAAAAATTAAATTTTTCAAAATCTAAATTTTGATTTACTTGATTTTTTTTAAAAGCTTTTTTTGTGAATTGGAGCTTATAAGTAATTGAAAATCGATAAAATTTCATGACCAAACAGACTAATGAAGATGAACTTTCAAAATCTACTCTCAATATCCATGATAAAACGCTAGCTAAGTCAAGCACTACTCCGCCAAAAAAGCTCATGTCATTAAAATTTAAAAATACCATCACACATTATACATAGCTCTTCCTTTATTTAATTTTTTTCGACAACCCCACGCCAAACAAATTCCGTGGGCATTCACACAACAGGTACAAATACGAAAGTCTTTACATGAGACCCACATTTTAGGCTGTCACGAAGTCCCAAACAATGAAATTTTGATTATACCTCTCCCCAAATGGGGAACTGGATCCCTCTCCCCATCAAAATAATTATCTGCCTCTTAAAAACATGGAAGTAAAAAGATAAAGCTAATATCACTTTAATAAAACAAAGTGATTTAATTACTTCAGAAATGAAAACCATGGAGCAGAGATGCCATTTTGCTTGTAGAAACAGTTATCATCATCAGAAAACTAAAGGCAAATCTCCTTTACAGATTCTCTTAATAACAAGGTTGGTGATTTGCAAGCACTGCCTTGTCGTTTTAGAAAGAAAAGAGTGTGTATAACATCTGACACACACACTAACGGAAACAAATTGCTTCAATTGCTTTACCGTGCCACTTTATTTTTCCACACTTTACAGTACCAAAAAGCCCCCCTTCCTATGCCCTTTCTCTTTCTAATAACACCGCCTAATTGCCTCTGATTATTAATTAGCTATTTTGTCTTATCTTGAAAATACGGCTGTTAGCCTAATGCAATTGTATCTTGTGTTTTGGTGAAGAATTTAGATTAGATGGGACCATATTTAGTTTATGTCACCATCTATAATTTCTTCTCATATTCCACGTTTTCCCGTATTCTCTGACATAGTGAAAGGAAGGAAGCGTTAAGCGTAATAATAATGAGATTGTTGGACCAGTGTGCAGGCTGCAGAAGAGGACGAACATGACCTTGTCGGTTGTTTAGTGGAGTAAGTCTTACTTTCATCAATGTCTTATGGCAACTCATCACTCTTACTTTACCTACCAAACTCTCTTTCTTGGGTTGGATGCCTCTTAAGGAGACACAAGAAAATCTTCTCTCATTTAATTATATTTTTCTTTCTTCAACCCTTACTCTAAATCCTCCTCATTTTCTTTAGCGTTGCTAATCAACAAATCTCTGTACCTTCAAAGTATAGTTTTACCCCCCCGTGTTGACCGTCTGTCTCAATTTTCTTGAAATTATTACTCCCTACTACTAGCTAGCTCAGCACCAAGATCATTGGGTCAATTCTTTGTCCATTTATCAGCCTCTCTAATAGTACATACAGTGGATTTAGCACTAAAAATATCACACTCAATTGATTAGTCCTCCAATTATGATACATCACTGTGTTACCTAAAACAGTTTACAAGATATTTTTTCTGTAACTTAGGATAGATTACCAGAAGGTGAAAGTTTAAGATCAGACGGTCATTTCAGATAGCAAAATTAGGATTTATGGAACACAGAGGCCAAGAAAAGGATATGGGCTTGCCTAATCCAAATCCCATGAGTTATAACCCATCTCATCTTAACCAGCAAGAATCATCATCCTCTGCAGCAAACAAATTCCTTACTGCTCCTATAGCTTCAAATATACCAAATAGAACAACAAATGAACAAAGTATACATGAAAATACCATTTTTAGCCCTAACCAAACCCTAGATCAGCATAATCTTACTCAAAATTCAGATCCAGATCCAGTTCGACAACTATCTACTAGTTCAGCAAGTGAGAGGAATATTACCCCCGTCAGGTACAAAGAATGTCTCAAAAATCATGCTGCAAATATGGGAGGATATGTACTAGACGGTTGCGGAGAATTCATGCCAAGCGGAGAAGAAGAGACACCGGAATACCTGAAATGTGCAGCTTGTGATTGTCACCGCAATTTTCATAGGAAAGAGACTGAGGACGAATCACAAACACGTGGTGTGCATAGAAATAACCACCGTATACCCAACCAAACTCCGCCTTCACTTCCAGCTGTGCCTATGCAGCAACAAAACCATCATAAATACTCACACAGCTATCCAAGAGGTCACATGGCTCCAGTAATGATGAGTTTCGGTGGGAACACGGGAGTTGCAGCTGAATCATCAAGTGAAGATCTGAATATGTTTCACGGAGGACAAGGGATAATTCAGCCTTGTAATTTTTCGGCGTCGAAGAAGAGATTTCGAACGAAATTCAGTCAACAACAGAAAGATAGAATGCTAGAGTTCGCTGAGAAACTCGGATGGAGAATTCAGAAACAAGATGAACAAGAAGTGCATCAGTTTTGTAATGAAGTGGGCGTGAAGAGACAAGTGTTCAAAGTGTGGATGCACAACAGCAAGCAAGCAACTAAGAAGAAACAAACTTAAACAGGCAAGACTACAAAATCTCAATTTGTGCATAAATCTGATAGATACGATGAGTTTATTATTAGACAAATAGTAATTGATTCTTTGATCACAAAATTTCAGCAGCTTCAAATTTAAGACCTTATGTGGTTAGTACTAATTAGTAGTACCAATTAATTCATCACAAAAGTTTCCTCAAATTCCCCTTTCTGTGCATTGGATTGCGATCGCTAAGTTAGTTTTGTATTTTTCCTTGTTTTTGTGTTGTCGGGTATCAATCGTGGAAATAACGAAGACAAAATTAAACATAAAATGAGGCTGTGATTGGTCCAAAGGGCAGGTCAGGATTTCTCGGTTATCAAAAAGAAAAAATTAAACATAAAAATGCAATTCTTTCTCTTTCACCGTTCTTGCTATAATTGAGACGCAAAGTAACGGAAATTGAACTACTGAACTAATTAGTAGGTAATAGAATTAAGAGACTCGTACAATGATTTTATGCTCTATAAATATAGAAGAAACTAGCAGTATGCTTAATTACATACTATGATCTTATTAGAAAGTAGAAGTTCAATAGGCTTAATTAATAATGCTTGAAAGGTAGATAATCTGAATTATTAGTACAATGAACTAGTACGTATAGGGCCCAGAAACTCTTCGGTCAAAAATTAGGGCCAAAACATGTGACAAACATAACACCATTAGCCATCGTTGCCCAACCAGGTGACATGAGATTAATATGCTTATTACAACGTTTTGTACTCTTCTAGTGTTGGCAAAATTAAGCACCTGGATGATTTGTAAAGAGGTGTAAATGTGATCGATGCAGCAGTAGAACTAATACTATCTGCTATTTCTGCAAAATAAGTCTCTTTCTATATATATAGAACTATAGAGAGATGAAACTTGTAATATATCGCCTGTACAACAAAAAGCATAACTGATATGTTTTGATACTCTTGGATTGTTGCACTTGGTGTTTACATAAATGTGATCGATAGTGATTGTCATGCAAAAATGTCATTACTATCCTATAATAAGAAGTGTTTCCAACAAGAAACTTCTCTATAATCAGTCTTTTTATTGAATGAACCTTAATTTAAAGTTGATAAGAATTACTGCTATAAGATACCATCACTGTTATCTTTATTTATACTTTGTTTTACTAAAATAAGGGTCCTATCGGCAGTAATAACCAAAATGGAGTTCCAAGTTAAAAAATATATAAAAATATGAAGTACTGCACAAAAATGCAGTATCATATTAGGTTATGGTAAAAAAAAATTCCAACTCGAAAAGCAAAAGAAACACAAGTTTTTGCGACTGAATTTGTAAGTGTAAAATTTAAATTCATCATCTAAATGGTCATCAAGAAGATATGGCTTAGATCCAGTATTCTCTATGGTGTTTCATAAGCAGAAGATAACTTTAAGCACCTCAATACCGAAGGAGGAAAGTTTAACGAATCTCAAATGATATTTATGATTACTATAACTCAAAATATACTAGTTCTACTATAAATTTGGAACCGTCCAAATTGAAAAAAGATTTTTGTATGGCCCATTCAGATCTTAGCCATAAAATTCGATGGAGAAAACAAGAACAAACTCACTACAAAAATGTCACTACCACATATATTTTGATTGAACCAATGAATAAAGAAAAAATAATACTCTTAATATTTTCATACAAAATTTTTTTGTGTTTGATATATTTTAGTAAGAATCTATTTTTAATCTGCATTTTCCAGCTGGTTCGATAAAAATATAAGTGAGAAAATCATATTCCGTCAACACAAATTTTTGGTGGTCCTTTTGATTTTTGAACGTACGTGACTTTTGGAACCGTATAATTATCTGGTGGTGCCCACAATATAATGGTACGTCCCAATATTTAAGCATAGGTCTTGTCACTCCAGTAGTCATAATTTGAAATAATGGGATTTCTCGTACATGACTACTCAAATTCAACGATAGTAACATTATTTTATTTTTTAATAGTTGGTAGTTGGTACAATTACTTTTGCACCTATTTTGGACCGTTTGGCATAGATTTCCTAAGTAATATTTGGAGAGAAATTTGACATATAGTGTTTGTCCATAAAATTTGTTTGGCAAATATCCTAAATACTAATTTTTCTAGTATTTGGGCCAAATCTCACTATTTGGGATCTTTCAAAAATTGAAATTTTACACCAAACTTTTATCTTTTACAAAAACATCCTCTATAATAGTTATTTACGTTGTATTACATAATTTTTTACGTGAACACTAAAGTAGTGATGAAATATTCAGTGAAATGAAAGTGATGATATGGTTGTTGATGAAAATGATGAACAATTGACTCATGGTAATAAAATTATGTGCTTTGTCTACTTCACGATGTATGAAATGATACTTGTTGCACTCACTCCAAACTACCACATTGCATCAGTGTCATGGACACTACTTGTTATTTATTGCAACGAAGATTCAATTGACTTGTAATACAAACTTGATAGTTTTTAAAACTTATGAGTATAAAACATATTTTTCTAAAAAAATTAAATATGTTTTCCAAATACTATGATCAATCACATGGTGAAATTTCACTCAAATAATATTTGCCAAGAACATTTAGAAATCTATGGTCAAACGCTAGCTTTATATTGTCAATGAAAGTAGTGACAAGTTCCAAAGAAAATATGCATAATAAGCGTCGTCATTTTCTTTATTAAATTAAAGTTTAACACAAGTTATGACCTTATAGAATTGAGTTCATCAATTAAAAACAATGTAACAATAGAAGAAAAATATAATAGTAAAATCTAAGCTACTCACCGGATAGAAAATTAGTTCAATGAGGATTTCTGGGGCTGCCCGTAGCCATTCTTATGGTTGATCATAATTCATTGCCACTTGCACTTCTCAATTTTGCTCCAACATTACCTGCAGCGTCCGAAGCCTTCTCTTTGGCGGTTTCATATTTATCCTTTGCTTGTTCATTCATCGTGTTCTTTGCAGAGTTGTAAGTTTCATGCACTTTTGATTTGGCCCCCTCATATCCAGCATAAGCTTTGTCTCTCGCATAATTGGCTCTATCCGTAGCCATTCTTATGGTGTGATCGGCTTTACTAGAGGCGAAGTCATAGGCATCCGATGCTTTATCTTTCATTGTGTCTTTTGAATTACCAGAAGCCTCGTCCCTTGCTCGGTTCATCTTTTCAGATACAAATCCATAAGCATCATACGCTTTGTCTTTACCAATTCTTTTGGCATCACTTGCTTTATCTGTGGCATAAGCATAGGCATCCTTAGCTTTATTACTAATCTTCTCATTAGCTGAACTACCTATTTCGGAAGCAGCATTCACGGAATCATGCGCCTTCTCAGAGGCGAAATCTTTGGCATTGTAAACTTTATGTTTGACGCTTTCTTTGGCATCAGCGGCCATGTCAGAAGCAATGTTAGTGGCTTGACCTGCCTTATTAGAAGCATAAGCATAAGCATCATGTGCCTTCTCTTTGGCAAAATCGGTAGCATCATAAGCCTTATGTTTGGCACTTTCTTTAGCATGGACCGCCGTATCTGAAGCAATGTTCGTGGCTTGACCTGCCTTATCAGATGCATAAGCATAAGCATCATGAGCCTTTTCTTTGGCGAACTCGGTAGCTGTTTTTGTGGCTTGGCCGGTTTTCTCCGATGCATAGGCATAAGCATCATACGCATTTTCTTTTCCTCTTTCATTGGCATGACTAGCTGCATCCATAGCTTGATTGGCTTTCTTGGACGCATAATTTTTAGCATCACCAAATTTGTCAGATGCTACATCAGCCATCTCCTTAGCCTTTTGAGAACCATACCTTTGGGTTTCTGCAAAGAACATCTGATTATTAGTAATTCATTCAACGTAAAAGTTGTCTCTTGTTTCTCTTGGAGCATGTTTGGATGGTCTTCTTCTAGTTCTCATAAGTTAGGAATTCTAAGTTAATGACTTTTACTTATTTGTATTGTTCACAAGTGCAAACACTTTTTTGTTTTACATAAACTTAAAATGATTTTTGGCAAAAAAAAACTTAAAATAAGTACCATGTGCAGCAGAATTAACAGAATCTCTTGTATTTGATGCAGTCTCCTTGGCTCTATCTGTTAATCTTTGGGCTTCGTCTTTTGCATCTTCTTGGTGCCTGAAAATGAGAGTGGTCAAACGCGTAACAAGAAGTAACAAACATTGCCTAACCAATTTAAATTAATTTTCCAAACCTTCACCTGGAAATGCTTCACATATATTTGAGTTTAATTTGTTCCTTTATAGGTTATGTGAGTAATTGTATGACACATACACTTGTCTGATTAAAAAGGGAAAATGAAACTTTTAAAAACTTGTTAATCAACTTCCTCCGTTTCAATAATTTTAGATCTCATAAACAAAACAGATATTTTCAAGAACTAAATGTTCGTCATACAACGAAAAAGGCCATTAATTACCTATTTTAATTTCACCATTGCAAAAGGTTTACACTAGAGACATTACCTATGCAAATCAAGGATCATGTTGATCAGTGTTGAAAAATCAATTATATATCCATAATGTTCGATCCGTTCCAATATAAATTAACGATGAAAAAATTATATTAAAATTATTTTTATAAAGATAATATGATACTTAATTTTTATGGCAATTTTTAAAAATTAATTTTAAATTAAAATGAAAATCTCAAAGGTGAAAAGTACCATTAAAGGGCTTAGCCTTAAGCAGTTCATTGGTCCTTTTTTTTTTCTTTTTTTATGTACAAGTAATAATTTCAATTTCTATTTACTCACTCCATTTCAATTTATTTCTTTTTTAGATCGTAATTAGGCAGAATTTAGATTATTTCTATTTATTTTTACTAACTCTTTAGTTATAACTTTTCATATGAAATGGAGGAAGTATAGAAAATAAATAAATAAATGAAAATGGATTACTAATTTTAGAAAGTGTTTATTAACGTCCTTTAACCAAAGACTTAATCCAATTTACAGATTTTTCTTCAAAAACACAGTTATTGTAAAATGAATTTGAACACCTAAAAATAGCATGTATCAATTCTACTAAAAAAAGTAAGTAGGCATTTGCTTACTGAGATAATTTGGCAGTGACCCAATCAGTCCAAGAAGTAGTTTTGTCTTTAGCATCTTCAATGGCTTCGTACGCACTTTGCTTTGCCTGTTGGGCTTTATTATTTATGTCTCCTGCAGCCATATTCGCAATCTCCGTCGCTTCCTCTCCCCAACACCAACTCACACTTAACATACCCGCAAACAACACTATAAACAACAACATCCTCAAACCCATTTTTATTTTTATTTAATAATTATTAAGAATAATGTTTCGATTACTTTTCAAACTATGAATTGTTATTAACAATTTTTTTCTTTTTTTTGGGAATTATGAAAGAGTGAGAGTGGAAGAGGAAGTTATATATAAACTTGGGAAGTTGGAAAGAGCGGTTCTTTAGAGAACCAATATAGCAACGTGGATGGATGCATGTGAAATGAGGTCTTATGTTTTACTGCCACGTAATTAAAATTGCTAAGACCAAGTCTTTACCGTTGAATTTTATTTATTTTCATCTTATGCGAATTTACCTCTCAACCAGTGGACAACTTTCTTTCTTCTTTTTTTCCAAAAATTACTCTCAACAAATGTGGTTAATGAGATCGGTAGATTACTTATAAAATTTAGATAATTTTTATTTTTTTATTTAAGTATTAGGACGTGAATTAGGTTCAAGACCTTCATTAGACATTTATGATATCAACATAGGCAGAGGTGATGGTCATATACTTTCAATAAAAAATAAACTTTTAGATGATATAATCACATATTTTACTCTTATTAGCCGAACGAATAAGCTATTCAACAAATAACGAACAAATGTCATTAGCGAGAATGGATAGACAACTCTTTGACTTAATTTATTCTTTAGGCAAATGAGAGTATGTTTGGATTGATTTAACAGTTAATTAAATGTATTTTTAAGTTATTTTTATTTTTTGAAGTGTTTGATAAGGTTAAAAAGTATTTAAAATAAGTTTAAAAAACTTTTAAAAAAAACTAAAAGTAGGTCTCCCCTAGATTTTTAATTTTTGATTTAAAATTCATTTAAGTTTAAATTTTTATTTTTCGACGCTATTTTTTTTTAAGCCAATTCAAACGACCTTCCCTTAATTAGGTCAAAAGTCGGTAAATCATAGCGTGGTAATTTTAATTTTAACAGTGAATTGGAGGTTCACTTTTGGTTCGATTAATTGTTTTTCACATATGTATCAAGCTTTGTTCAATAATTGTTGGGTTCATTAAATTTGAGTCCATGGAATTCGTACGTATTTCATCTACCATACGAATGTCGTTCAAAAACATCCATTATGGTTACCACAATTGTTTTAACAATGTACTGCAACTCAACAATATGAAATTTATCATTACATCAAGCACAATATCTTTACTTAGCTTCCATAAATTATATCATGCTCATTAATTCGAAACGATAATAATCAGGGTTGTACAAAGATAACACTAACACATCTCACTAGATCTAAGAAGAAAATAATAGCTTAGTCTTATGGAATTGTTGATTTTGAAAATAACATGGATTTCGCGCAAATCTGTGATTTGAGATTTTATCTTCGAATTGAATATTCTATTAAATAAAAGTAATTCACCATCATTCGGTTAGGATCAATCTAAACCAACCCATCATATTATGTATACGATTCAACATGCCAACTATTAAACAACTTATTAAAAATACAAGACAGCCAATCAAAAATGTCACGAAATCCCCCACTCTTCGGGTGCCCTCATAATCTTAAATATGTCTTTCCATGTATATAATTCGTCCACATATCTTTGACTTTGACTGGTATTATACCTCGTACTCCTGTACATGAGGAACTTTAATCAATTACTTAGAACCAAAATAAAAGTTAGACGCATCTCATGAATTGACGGTTGATACATTAAAATAAACAGTGCCAGTAACACGACTTAATTAAAAAAAAAAAAAACAAGACACAAAAAACTCCATATTGTCAAGACAAACTTTATGATAGTATCAGAATCACATATTAAAGATTTCAAAGTATGGAATAAAATATTGAGTTAGATAATGGTTGGGTACGGAGTATCTAATCTAAGTATAGACAAAAGAAGTCTCTCAATTCTTACCTGTATTTAGAAAATATTTGGACCTTAAGAATTTTTTCCAGAAAAGGGTAGCTAGAAGGATTATGATCTCAGGTGGGTTCATTTCATGGACAGGATAACAAGTTGAATGGAATGTGCATGGCCAAGGATACTAAAAATATTTTTAAATTTTTTATCGCACATCATATGTAGATATAGTTTGAGCCAGAGTTAATTGTTACCTGTAATAGATTAACGAAACTTTCCACCTGACTTGTATTTTGGGAATGGAACGTCACCAGATTCAATGTGCTTAAGATCCTCTACAAGGATAGCATAGTGTTGTTTAACTTCTTCAACTGATTTCCCACCGACGTATCTAGCAATGTTTTGCCAGCGATCAGATGTGTCCATATCGTAGACCGCGAGTGCCTGCTCGAATTTCTTGTTTTCTCTTGGAGTCCAAGCAGTGAGTGAATTTGATGTCATTTTTTTTTGATAAAAATGTGTGTGTATGAAACTGAAGTATATGCTCGAGGAAAGCTTGAAAACTATGAATTGTAAATTGGTAGTGAGTGAGAAGTTGTTGAGGGATGTGTTGAATTTATATTAGTGGGGAAGATGCAGGAGTGGGGTATGCCAGTTGGGGAATATATAAATTCTTACAAATTCATTGGGTGATTCGTCAATTTAGAAACCACAAGTACGTGGAACAAATTAAATGGTGAAGAAGGAGAATCAGTTAGTACTATAATATCAAGGAGATGTTATTTAATTCATGGTCTCTTGGTGTATAACATTTGTAGTGGAATATTATTGTACATTGATAAGACTAATGGAATAATTAGAGAAGAAAGTTATAAACCATAGTAATTGGATGAAATTAATGGATTGTTTATTGGTGATAGGTGGGATGACGAAAGAGAATTTTATTCTTCATGTCCGTACTATTAAATTCACTAGAACTTGATGATCTCATTCCTTTTCTTAAGAATCCAATAAAAAGTTAGTATTTCCATTGCACTTAGCTAGGCTTTGGTTGGCTGATCCAGCTTATGTAAGGCCTGATATTGCTTAGACATTGACAAAGGGAAACCCACAGGTAATACATCACTTCTATGCAATAGCTCGTAGTAAATTACATAGGAGAGGTAGTCCTCACTAGACAAGCTCGATTCAAAAGGCAAACTCCTTGCTTTCGCTGGTAAGAGTTTCAAACTTGAGACCTCATGGAAGTTCCAAGCTCAAACAACTGGGCCACCCGAAGGATTTAGACATTCTAATAAGTCAAGGATGGGGAGTTATATTTTTCATGTATCAATCTAATTTTTTTTGTTTAATATCCTATACTGACCTGAAGTGATATAGGCTAAGCTTGTTTGCATTATTGGCTGACTTTTATGTTCTGTAAAAGTGATGTAGTACTTTATCTTCATGAATCATATCTTCTATCCTAAATCATTATAAGCTGAAGACCATTGTGTAGGTAGGACACAACACTGAACAGATTAATTCTTCATCCAAGCTAATGATGATGTTATTCACTCCTGACTCCTTTAGGGAAGCTAATTACGCAACTAAAAAGTGGGTCAAAACTGATCATTTTTTAGAAATATACATAAAAATGTAGTTACTTGGAATATAACCAAGATATATATTTTCAATGGCTTGGGATAATTCTACCACTCAACCCACACATACTACTTTGATAAAATATTTCCAACTACTGTACAATTTACACTACAAAAACAGGCTTGTGCATCGATTTGTGTAAATAAATGATAAAAAATATAAATCTAGGTACTATGTCGGTTTTCTTTGAGAAAAATAATTTTAAAAATTACTATAATTGTAGCTTAGCTACTATATGTGTTAAAAATCCAAGGAAATAAGTGCAAAAAATAGATTTTGAACCATTAGACGCGAAGTAGTAGAAAGTGGAAGGAGTATTATGTCAAAATGCAGTAGTATATATTGTAGTAGTAATTAGTATGGGTCGAGTAATCAACACAGCAACTCGTAGGGGCCGGGGTCTGCATTAGCTATTGATGTAACTGGCACCTTGTATTTTTTTATGATATGATAACTCGATTCTAAATTTTAGGATAGATGAGAAAATCGTATACTTTTTTATGATATGATATCATCTCATATCCCCATCCAGATCTTATGGGTCATCTGATGATCAATGGCTGGAAAACTTAGATCATTGATTCACAGTTTTGTCAAAAACTTTTTGAACTTCTAAATCAGAAATTAGCCATCATTTTAATACTCGAATTATCCATCTCATTTTCTACATAAGAATAAGCTCGTATATATCTTGCTTCAAAAAAGCTCGGCATAGAGCGAGGAACTAATCTTGTATGATTGCTTACAAATTGAACGTAGAAAGAAAATAACCTACTCAAATCTCTTATATGCAAAAATGAAGATCTATTATAAAAATACATAAAACTAGAAACAAATTTGTGAAGAGCTACAAAACTAAATCTCCTCATAGAGCTGCCTCCCAGTGGAATATTTAATTATCTCAGAAACCTAACTAAGTATTATTTCTGATATACGTGTATATTTCTAGTACATATAATAATTAATTGCTGATCGAAAGGCATTTAGATTGAAAGTAAGGTTATTAGGTCAGAGTAGAAGCATCTTAACTTGGAATATGTGGAGGGTAAAATGTACGAATTGTACAATATAGTCCAAAAATATTTTACAATATCGTCCAAAAATCATCAAGTAAATTAAACAATATTAGTATATATCAGGTAACATGTGAATGATATTTGTTGAGCTAGTGCTTTCGGATTCTTTAATTTGGTTTCTTGTGCCAAGTTGATTATGTAGGAGTGCGGCCCCCTATATACTACTCCTATCTATTTAGCATATTTGTTATGCCAAAAGGACCATTGCCTTTATGTTAGTGGAACCAAGTATTGTCACATCTCACTGCACCGAATCATCAACTTGTATCAAGATCTAAGGAATAAACATGTTTAATTTTTAAAAGTTGTTTAAAGTATAATTAAATAATAAAGTGTGCTTTTTTTTTAATACCTTAAGTTTTTAAATGAGAGGTCGCACACATTAACATAGTATCAGAGCATGTAGAGTTTATGAAATTGAATCTCACCTTTATCAATATCACAAAAAAAAAAAAAAATTACCTACTTGGTGACAATTAAATAACAAAAAATGTGTTAATTAATAGTATCTCTGTTTAATAGTCAATACACTAATTTCAGTTTGTGTATATTCTTGCACACATACATCAAATGCTAAGCCTCTCGATCGATCCATGAGCTATCAAACCCGCATGAATTCAGATTTAACTTATATATTCTGACATACTTAATTTGTTACACTTATTGTATTTTAATTATCTATTATTTTTTTAATAGTATAAAAATTAATTCTTTATTAATATATACGTATAACAGTATAGCAGTGTATGAGCGAGGGAAGAGGGTAATTATAATGGGGATGCAATCATAGAATGAGATGTTAAGAAATCATCACCAACTTAATTAATATCCAAGACATTTCAAAGAAGAATCTAGAATATTCAAGAGTCATAAAGAAGTAAAGAAAAATCTCTAGAATGAGTATTCTAGGGAGAAAAGTCTAGAGATGTTCTAGAAAAAATAGTTCTAGAAATAGGTAGTTTGAAGAACATTCTAGAATATAGTAGTAAAATCCTTAGCTAGATTCGTCAATCACCACCTATAATAGAGGTGGTTCATTTGAGTTGTAAGCAACCAAGAAAGAAATCAAGTAAGAAAGTAAGCAAGAGAGCAAACAACAAGTGAGTAAGAAGTAAGAGAGAGTTGCCTGTAAAAACTGTAAGACCAAAGTAGATTCTTACTTTGATATAATAAAATTTAAGTTATGAAAAATCGATTGTGCCCGTCTCCACAAACAACAATATTCAACATGAGAGAGACCTTTGGAAATGAGGATGGATATTCTGCTACAATTATTGGTGGTCCTTCGGTTCATTTCATTTTATAAAGGTAATATTTGGATTCCTTATCATTTTATATTTACCACCGACTAAATCTCCATTTTGGGGCATTTTTTCACAATGAGGTGCTTCCTAAAAGTATATAATGGACTATGGCGGACAACTTGTCTAATTAGTATTTTTCCGTTTCAATTTCTTTATTTGATTTTGACATAATCGGTGTGGAGTTTAAAAAAGTAAAAGATGTTTTTTGAATCTTATGGTCTTAAACTAAAGATATGTAAAATATAGAGAAAATGATCAAAAGTCCCCCGAATCTATAGCCGGATTTCTAGCTACACACTCATACTTTACGGGGGTTCTATTACCCCCTGAACATTTTAAAAGTAGAATATATAACCCCTTAAAAACTCACCCCAGATTCGTATTAAGTGGTGAAGGACACGCACCTGCCACGTAATATATATTTTTTTAATGTATAAAAAATAATTATTTTGTTTTCTTTATCTCCAGACATGGCAACAGCCATCTGCCGGAGTCTTCTCTATCGGAGTTGCTTTTTTTTTTCTTTAACTTGTTTAATGTAGCTATGATTTTCTCCCATTGACCAAAAATTTTCTTCAATTTTCATCTAAATTTCTCTCAATTCAACCTTCGAAAATTCCAAATTTTTTTCAATAATCACCTAATTACCCTTCAAAATCTCCATTTCTACACCATTTCCTTCTTTTTTTCTCAAGATTAATGAAATTCCACTCAAAATCATTATCAATTCAATGCTCCAAAAAGTCCGTCAATTTTAGAAATTAAGTTTTTAGATGCAGTTAGTTTAATTTAGTTGGGTAGAAATCTTTAAAATGAAGATTTTATAAGATTTGATGGTGGATGAGTGAAGTTCACATGGTGGATCGTAGGTGCCGCTGCAACCCATTTATTGATGGTGTTTCTTCTTCGTTAAAGAGAAAGAAGAAAAGAAACATTAAAAGTAGAAAATTAATAATGAAATAAAAAAAACACTTATAAAGTTAAAGTTTTATTATTTGTTTTTGCTCTCACTCTCTCAAAGATGGTGAACTACACATTCCTTGCCACCTCAGCACATAAGGAACAAATAACTCCATTTTAAAATAGTTTAAGGGGGTAATAGGACCATCGTGAAGTATAAATGTGTAGTTGGGAATCCGACTATAGATTGGGGGGACTTTTGACCATTTTCTCTAAAATATACATGTCATATACCTGTGGAAACTGAAAAGTTTGAATTAAGGAATTGTAAAAAAAGAAAGAACCGTTCTTTTTAAAATAAACTAAAAAAAAGCAAGACAAACAAATTGAAGCAGAAGAAGTAATTATTTTTAAATTTTTGAGTGCGTGAAGCATCAAAGTAAACTGCTTATGAGGATTTGACTGTTTGGTTTAATTAGTAGCTATATATATAAAGTTAAAGATAGATATTGATGTATGAGTTTACTACTATTAGCGTAAAAGTTGAAATCGTCCTTTTGGAAGAATCTTTAGAAAAGCACAATATATGCAAAGAATATTGAATGACATTAGTGATTTGAGAAGAAGAGGATTTTATGTGATTTTGTTCTCAAGTATAATACTAATAAGAATATAGAGATGGGTGTGTGAGACTGTGAGGTGACAAATTATATTATGTAATTTATACGTAACACAAAATAAAGGAAGCTAAGTAGTGCAATGTGATAGGCCACCTTACATGGTTTATATAAGTCCAATACGTAAAAACAATTCTCTGGAGAAAGCTGGAACGTGGTTTTAAATTTTAATGGCCATCAAAGATTATTCCAGACAAGGATGATTTATACAGTGAAGTGTTCCATTATATTCATGTATATTTATTTAGCGAGCGAGCTCTCTATATATCTCATTCAATTCGAAAAACTTAATTTACTTTGTGCCTCGTATAACTGATACAAACTGTTTTAGACTCTTTTAATTAATAAATTTTTCACTAATCAGAAAACCCAAAGTTCATAGGCCCAAAAATATAAGATTTGGATCCACAAATAAAAAGAAGTCTTGGAGCTGTTTCTTTTGTTTTGTGCATATAATTTGTTGAAAAAAAGTTGTTCTTTGTATAGAATCCTGGACCTCCAACCCAATTGGAAAAAGTATGAAGGGAATCGTCTTTGAAACTATCCTCGAATTTTTCTCTGAATCTTGTTCAACATAGTAAAAAATCGTCTACATTTGTCATGATCATGGAAATTTATCAATCTGATTGTTATAGTGGACTAATAATGTCTGCCTTAGAAAGGGTCAGTAACTCTATTTTTCAGGTAATTTTAATATTCAATATTAGAATTTTAATCTCGTTGAAGGTTATTCCCCATCTTGTTAGCTATGAATCTGCGTCAAAATCATAATAAAACATGGGGAAATTTAATTAAATCTAACCTTCAGCCAACCATTATAAACAAAAGTAAATTTTAGGTTTAGCAAACATAAAATTCATATTTGTATGCTATAACTATAGTTTGTATAATTGCGCTCCATAACAAATTTTATGTTTACTATGGCTATTAATATGTATATTTCGGTATACATATACAAAAGAAGCAATTGTATAATCTGTTTCGATGTACATATACAAAAGAATCAATTGTGTAATGTGTGTTTGTATAAAGCGAGAAAGAGAGAAAGACAAAGGAAAACTGTGTAGGAAAAATCTGTATTTGTATAATTATAAATGTATGGGACGAAAATATATGTATTTGTATTTGTATATACAATTTTCTCTCACTTTATACAAATACAAACGCAATTTATACATTTGTGTTTGTATAAAGTGATAGAGGCGAGTGAGAGTGGCGAGCGAGATTCTCTGGGGAGAGAGGTGAATGAAAAGATATGTATATATACAATTTTCTCTCGCTTTATACAAACTCAAACGCATTTTATACATTTGTGTTGGTATAAAGTGAGAGAGGCGAGGGAGAGACTGCCAGCGAGAAAACGAGAGTGGCGAGCGAGAAATTCAGGGAGAGAGGCGAATGGCAATAGTTTGCTACGGGTTACAATTAAATCAAACTGTGATTATAACATTTAATTTGAATTAATAGTTTGTTATTTTATATAATTTTCCCTATAAAGTATCACTGTGTACATATTTTGCAAACTATATGGCATGACAGTATTCCTGTATTGGGCTATAATTTTCCCTCCAAGTCTAGTTCCCAAAACTAATCTGAAGCCCATTAACAGCCCACATCCACTGACTGATTCAATTGTGTTTTAGAACTCTGAATCAGTCGCAGGCATGACGTTAATTTGTGACATTTCAATTTTCACGCATGTCATCGTCGTCTAATGTTGATTTTTATTTTACAAGGTTCTGTTTTTAATAATTATTATTCTTTTCTGTTATGCTAATATGCATCGAAGAAAATTATCAAATGACGACAATGTCTTTTTCGTTAATTTCTGTGATTACAAATGAATAGGTTAAATTAGTGCTTTATTTTTCGTTTCTGAGTTTGTGGGTAGCACCATCCTAGAAGTTGTTCATGATTCGTTAAACACCATGTATTCTCTTTTTTGGGGAAAAAAAAACTATAGATAATAGATTATATTACTTCATCATATGTCCATAAGATATTTGTGCATTTTTTACCATTCAACTTGGGAGATTAATACACCATATGTAAAAGGGAAAGAGATCATTTAGCCATATTATGAGCTAGTATATTTCATGCATAAAAAATATACGTATATAAGATCGATCACTTGAACAAAACTCATCAATCTCCAAGTATTCTGGTTTTGTTGGTACCATGTAAGACTTGTAAAAGGTATTCCTTTTGATATTATGACAGACTTCTTAATTATGACGAATTAAGAAATGTTTATAAATTCATCAACACGCAAGTTGCAACCGATTGGATATTTCAACGTGCTGTACCTAATGCACTTTTATTATTATTCATTTTTTAATCAGAAACCCTCATTCAATTTCATTAATGTCCTATAAATACTAAATATATAGTGACATCTGAGGCAAGTGGTTAGACATTCATTGATTAAATTACATGGTTGTTTATGAACATTTAATATCGCTTCTAGAGTACCATTTATAAATGAATAAAAGAAAATATATTTTTTATGTATAAAAATAAGACCTTTTACGTGTAAAAATGATTTTTTTTAGTGAATAAGCCATAAAACTAAAATATATATGTCGAATAAAAATGTTTATATATAATGTCTTTTGTTAAGATATACTCCCTCCGTCTCATTTTATGTGGCAACATTTGACCGGACACAGAATTTAAGAAATAAATAAAGACTTTGAAATGTTTACCAAATTACCCTTCAAAAATATAGACTCATTTTTCTCTCTCCTCATAAATGTATTAGAGTATTATCTTTAAGATTAGGTGGGACCAACAAGGGTAAAAGAGGAATTGTACCTTTAAATACTTACCATATAAGAAAATATGACATTCTTTTTTGGACTGACCAAAAAGGAAATGGTGCCACATAAAATGGGACAGAGGGAATAGTGAAGTAAACTATATACGTATATCTCCGAGGATCCCATGAAATTAAAGAAGGGAAAGTTACACAGTTTGCTGCTCGGTCACACAAAAATATATACTTATATCTCGGAGGATTCCACTAAAACGGCTAGTCACTATACACTAATGCTTAGAGTTTGGTGCAGTCAAATGTGTTGCACATTCATTTTCCCAGCGGATGCCTATGATTTTGACTTCTCAATTCTCAACTGCAACGAATCCTCTTAGCTACAACGTCTTATTTGCTTTTGCTTACTACTATTTTTATTATGACTCATTATTAAGGACGAAGTCTTCTAAAAGGTACACTTGCATGAAAATTAAGTACCATCAACCGGCAAATAGATCCAATTATTACAAGCTTAACCTACAAAACCCTAGATTAGGCAGATTAGTTAGTTTTGATTACATCCTCACTAATAAATGGATGTACTACATCAAAATTGTTAAGAAGTCTCATATCGATAGAGGAATAAAAATTTGATCTCCTTACAAGGACTTGAACAAACCTCCCCTCATGAGCTAGTTTTTGAGATTGAGTTAGACTCATGTGTCATATCCCAAAAAAGAAAAATCTGTTGAATTTTATTACATTACGAAAAATGAAAATGAAATTAATTGGGCATATTAAAAGTTTTTTTGCTTTTAGGTTTTGGGTAATTAGTGAAATTGGGGTGACTATAGAGGTAATTTTACGTTCACGTGTATTGACTCTTAGCATGCATATATAGTGTTCTCCTAATGAATCTAAAATTAATAAGCTGATAATAAATGCATAAAGCTAATCCTCCAATGATATAAAGTACTTGGTCAAATGCTTTCACAGTATATAGTGGTGACTCTTTGGACTAAAAATAATTAATAATTGGTAGACGCGTGGGAAGGTGAAAGAGAGCTAGTCAACAAGATTGTCAATGGGTTATTATCATTTTTTCATGTAACACAAGAAAATTACTCCCTTCATCCTTAATTTATGCGGCACATTTTAAACTTCAAGATTTAAATAATTCTATTTTTTATCATAACTTTTTCATATATTTTTTAAATATTTTGAATTGTTAATTATTATGATTTATAGTATTTTTTACGTAATTTACAAATAAATAGATTTCATTTAAAAATAAATAAAAATTTCATGCACATTCTCAATCAAACTTAAACTCTTTGACCTCGAATAACGAAATGTCTCACCTAAATTGAAACGAAGGGAGTAGTTTTTATAGTACGTAAGTTTTTTTCTTTTGAGGGTGTGTAGGAAAATATTTTTATTATTCTATTTTATCATGATTGATTGGTCAAAAATTTCAATAAGCATTTTATTTAAGAAAACAAATTTCTTAAAATTAGCAAAATGATGTTTCCAATTAAGCAGAGAACATTAGTTTGTTAGTTTTTAAATATTTTAATTATAACTTAAAAATATAAAATCAATTTAATATAATTTAACTTTATAAGTTAATTTAATTGACTTTTGATAAGCATAAAACAATTAATATAAAACGCGGAAGTAATTTTTGCCCACAAATCATAATCTCCACCCAAATTACTCTTGACAAAGTCAGTCGTCACCATACTTTTGTGATTTGTCGTTGTCAAAGTCTAACCCTCCCACCAATAAAACTAAACAGAAAAAACAAATTAACAATAAAGTATTAATCCTATCCTTTTCTTTTTTTTTTCTTTCCGCCACTATAGAAAAATGATGGAGTTAAATATTAAGGGCTTTCAAAATTAAATCGTAATTGATAAGCAAACTGTAAAATTGACTTATTAGTATTGGGTTATTAAAAATTGCCTAAATCCTTAAGCGGAATTATCCGTCCAATAAGCAGTGGTAGTAAATACACCGACAAAATAAAAGAAAGCTATGACTTGTGTTTTTATAAAAAAATAATTAATTAAGGACAGATGATGAAATTTTATTGGAAAAATCCTAATAGCTCAATTGTTAGATTATGTTAACTTTCGTCTCTTATTTTCCCTTTTTCCTACCCTTAATAATTTATTACTATTTTAAAAAAAAAAAAAAAAACTTACTCCCCTATATGTAAGTGAATAGAAATACTAACAAGAGAAGACGTGAATAGGGTTATTAGAAATATCTGAAGTAGATAAAGTAATGATTATTATTTTCAACGAGATAAAGTAATCTATGATTTATTTTTATTTTTTAAAACAAAAAAGAATGATAAAACTAATCTATAAGTGACAAAAGGAATGGAAATATGTTTTTGCTCCAAAAAAACAAAGAAAAAAGTGTCAATTTTAGTGGACTATATGAATTTGCTTTGTAAGACCATTTTTTAAAATTATATTGTCAAAGTTGGTAGGCAAAATTTTACCTTTAAAAATAGTTGAATGAAAATTTATATTTTAGTGAACAAATTTAGCTTGTTTATCAAATCGCTGACATAATCTAAATAGAATCTTCTTAAAATGATATTTGTGAAGATCATAGATTTATTTAATGATTTTTTATCTTTATTAATAAAAGATAAAAATATTACATTAATTTAAATATATATATATAATATACATGTATATGTAAAAGAAGACAAAAGATACAGCTGGTAGCGGGGCCCCGGATTTGGAAAGAGATGTCATGGGCCTTGCAATTATTTGGCTGGGCCTTTAAGCATCAAGAGGGCCCAGTGGTCACATCACTATTTCCTCTTTTAAAGGTTCAAACGACAGCGAACCGCAAACGATGTTTAACTTTATAGCCAACTTAGGCGATTGGCTAATGGAACAAGCTAAATAGTTACACTCTCGTCCCATTTTCTGTGATATTTTTTCATGTTAATCTTTTAAAAAGAATATCACTTTATTATAATTAAAAATATATACAATCACATAAATATTAAATGATTATTTTTAAATTATAAAATTCTTTTTATTCTTAATAAAATGATATATAAACACACAAGTATCTAAGGATTATTTTAGACTATAAAATTTCAAAAAAATATTTTTTTTGTTAATAACGCCAAGTCAAATATTACCACATAAGACGAGAGGGAGTTGTTCGAATGATAAACACCCCTCACTTCAAACCCGAAGGTTAATGAGACATAGGAGTTTCAATTTGTTTGTAGCATTTTTTTTTTAAGAAAATGTTTTTTAAGACCATAAAGGTAAAAAGATAATTTGATATATATATATATCGCCAACTATGGAGATTTTATTACCAAATGAGAAATCCAGCTCAAAGAAATAATTTGATACTCCCTCCGTCCTATTTTATGTAGCAACATTTGACCGGGCACGGAGTTTAATAAATAGATAAAGACTTTGAAATGTTTACCAAATTGCCCTTCAAAAAAATAGTCTTATTTTTTTCTCTCCTAATAAATGTATTGGAGTACTCTTTTCAAGATTAAGTGGGACCAACAAGGGTAAAAGAAGAATTATACCTTTAAATACTTACCAAATAAGGAAATGTGACATTCTTTTTGGAACTGACCAAAAAGAAAATATTGCCACATAAAATGGGACGGAGGAAGTACATTTTATGTATCTTTTCATTAAGATCACAAATTTCAAAAAAAATTGTGACAAATTAAAATTACACAATAAATTGAAACGGGGATTAGAAAATGACTTGTGTCTTTATCCTGAAAGAATACTCCCTGTTGGCTGCTCTGCTTTTTCCATTACTTAATTATTAGTTCTTCTACCCTTTTGCTTTTGTTAGTAGTACTTTTATATAATATGTATAACATTTGACCAATTCTACTATATTCCCTAAAACATTAGGGGTTGTTTGGTTAGAATATAAGAAATATTAGTTTCATATAAAATTCTCTATTATTTTCACAAAGCTTAGATCTCTTTTTTTTTTTAATAAAAAAAGTATGGTTTTCAAATTTAACTACTACTCTTCAAATGTAACTTAATTTATGTCCAAATGTCTATTAATACTACTTCATAATTTTTTAATCTCTTTTTTTTTTAATAAAAAAAGTATGGTTTTCAAATTTAACTACTACTCTTCAAATGTAACTTAATTTATGTCCAAATGTCTATTAATACTACTTCATAATTTTTTAATCTCTTTTTTTTTTAATAAAAAAAGTATGGTTTTCAAATTTAACTACTACTCTTCAAATGTAACTTAATTTATGTCCAAATGTCTATTAATACTACTTCATAATTTTTTAATCTCTTTTTTTTTTAATAAAAAAAGTATGGTTTTCAAATTTAACTACTACTCTTCAAATGTAACTTAATTTATGTCCAAATGTCTATTAATACTACTTCATAATTTTTTAATCTCTTTTTTTTTTAATAAAAAAAGTATGGTTTTCAAATTTAACTACTACTCTTCAAATGTAACTTAATTTATGTCCAAATGTCTATTAATACTACTTCATAATTTTTTAATCTCTTTTTTTTTTAATAAAAAAAGTATGGTTTTCAAATTTAACTACTACTCTTCAAATGTAACTTAATTTATGTCCAAATGTCTATTAATACTACTTCATAATTTTTTAATCTCTTTTTTTTTT
>JAJOOS010024696.1:0-28876 GCA_029582725.1 Solanum chiquidenum
TGGTTCAGCTATCTCTAAACTTCCGCGCCTGAACACCTTTCCTGCAAAACATGATAAAACACATAAAAACCAATATAAAAAGGCCCTAGACACACACAACTTGTTAGTGAAATGTATTAGAAATACCGTAAACTCACGGTATATCAGTCATCAACATTCAGATCATGCATAGATCAATTCTCGATCTTCAGTTCAGCATCATCAGTGGTGAGTCCTCATTCTTCAAGAACTAGTGATTTGATTATCTTTCTTTCTTTTAGCTTTAGTTTCAGTTTTGCTAGATTTAGCTGGGGCATGTTGCAGGATTTCTAGTCAGTATAGGCTTTATTTCAGACATTGTTAGTTTCAGCTTTAGTCTTAGAGTTTGACTTCTAATTTGTATTCAAACTCTTAGTTTTCTTATATTCAGATTTAGTATATGGTTATTCCCCATCATTTAAATTTTTCACATGATTTAGGTTCCGCATAGTATTTCTTGTTTCAGTTTTTCTTTAAGTATGCTTATGATATGCCAGCAGGGTTAGCTTGGGGTCATTCGTGATCCTAGATTTCGTGTCCGCGTCCAGGGGGAAGCCTCGGGGTGTGACAAACTTGGTATCAAAGCATTAGTTTAAATGTCCTTGGATGTCTGAAAAGTTGTACTAAGTAGAGTCCTTTTCATGGGTGTGAAGTGCACCACATCTAATTAGGAAAACTTCAAGTTCTTTGTTACTCTTATCATGCATAAGGTATGATCTAATTCCTCGTGCTAATCCTTCGTTATGCACTTTCAAATCATGCCTCCTCATAGAGCTTACCCTAGGAATGTGAATGCACACAATGCTAATGTAACTCCTCCAGTCCCAGATCAGGAAGCTTCGAATGCTTAATTTAGGAACGATATCCTGTTGTTGGCTCAGAGTGTGACCAATCAGAACAATTAACAGGTTCCAGTTTCGGCAAATTCTAATGTTGGGTCAGCCGCAGCTAGTGTTCGAGATTTTGTTAGTATGAATCCGCCTGAGTTCTTAGAATTGCAGTTTGGTGAATATCCTCAAAACTCCATTGATGAGGTCAAGAAGATCTTTGGAGTGATGCAGGTAACTTGGAATTCTCAGTGAAGTTGGCATCTTACCAACTTAAGGATGTAGCTTATATCTGGTATACTCAATGGAAAGAGAACAGGGGTACAAATGAAGCTCATATAACTTGGGAATGCTTTACTGAGACCTTTCTGGACAGGTTCTTCCCAAGAGTTGAGGGAGGCAAAAGCACAAGAGTTTATGAATTTGAGGTAGGGTTCTATGACGGTCCAAGAGTACGGACTCAAGTTCACCTAACTCTCCAAGTATGCTCCTAACATGGTTGCTGATTCCATTGCTCAAATGAACAAGTTCATGTATGGGGTATCCGATCTTAGGGGCTCAAATGAACAAGTTCATGACTTATGATCAGCAGGTTGAGGGTGATAAGCTCAGGGAACAGGCCAAGGAGAATAAGAAGTCAAGGACAGGAAATCATGACTATTCTCAATAGAAATTGGGTGGTCAAAATCGCTTGCAGTTTCAACAGAAGTCTTCAACTCCAGCACCTTCATCAGCTAGTGTTCCATCCTCCAAGTTTTGAAATGATTAGAAAGGTAGGGAATCAGGCTCTAAGACTCAAGGTAGTATTTTAGGCACCAGAACCTACCCAACTTGCCCAAAGTTTGGTAAGAACCATCTGGGTGAGTGTCTTGTAAGAAAGGAAGGATGTTTTGGGTGTGGTCAGTCTGGTCACAGGTTGAAAGATTGTCCTTCTAAACAAGGTCAGGGAGGAAACAATGGTAGAGCTCAGTCCACAAATTCAGCAGCACCAGCAGGTCACCTGACTCAGTAGGGTAACTCATCTGGTATAGGTGGCGATCAGCGCCAAAATAGGTTGTATGCTCTCCATGCTCGCCAGGATCAGAAAGACTCTCCTGATGTAGTCACTGGTACGTTACGAGTCTTTGATCTTGATATTTATGCATTGTTAGATCCAGGGGCTACTATTTCCTTTGTAACTCCTTATATAGCAGTAAAATATAGTGTTAGTCTGAAAACTATTTCAGAACCCTTCTCAGTCTCTACTCTAGTCGGTGACCCAGTTATAGCTAGACGGGTATACATAAATTGCCCTATCACAGTCTCCCAGAAAGTCACCTCAACAGATCTTGTAGAGTTAGAAATGGTAGACTTCGATATCATTCTAGGCATGGATTGGTTACATTCCTGTTATGCCTCAGTCGATTGTAAAACTAGGATTGTTCATTTACAGTTTCTAGACGAACAAATCTTAGAATGGAAGGGTAGTAGTTACTTCCTATGGGTCGATTTATTTCTTACGTTAAGGCCAGAAAAATGATCTCTAAGGGTTATCTCTATCATCTAGTTTTGGTTAAGGATACAAGCTCTAAAACCCCAACTCTTGAGTCAGTTCCAGTAGTTAATAAGTTCCCAGAAGTGTTTCCAAAAGATCTTCCCGGAGTTTCTTGATGAGTCCACAAATTGGACTCATTTAGGGCTATATTTTAATATAAATTTTGTCCTTAAATGCTTATTTTATCTCAATATCTGATGAAAACCCTTAAGTTTCATGTATTTGAAGTTTGAAAGAAAGCATGGACACTACTTTTCTTGATGTGTGGCTAAAAAACCCAATTCTTGGGATGTGATTTAGCGAACATGGGTTAAGATTGTTGTAGGGTCTTGCTTGTTGATAGATTAGATGTAGTTTAATGGTGATTTCATCTAGTAGTTGTGGATGAATTTAAAAAATTTGTAGTTGCAAATACAACTTTATTTATGTTATTTCGGCTTACTCAAGAGAGAGGGTTCGCGAAACCAAGACTACTAGATTGATGGCGTAAGGAGTGAGTCGACATAAAGTTTAGCTCGAGAGAGTGAACCCTAGTCCCATATCCTAACACTCAGCTCGAGAGAGTGAGTGGGGGTAAGGTGTAGGCTGGTCTTC
This sequence comes from Solanum chiquidenum, assembly GCA_029582725.1. Lineage (NCBI taxonomy): Eukaryota > Viridiplantae > Streptophyta > Magnoliopsida > Solanales > Solanaceae > Solanum > Solanum chiquidenum. Next base: position 2,974 of record JAJOOS010024696.1, read on the forward strand.
ATGCAGCAAGTGGGTGTCCGAGAGGAACCCATTTGAAATGGGGTAATTTGCTCGAGAGAGAATTTATTCCCACGTATAGCTTAGCCTAGTAACTATTACTCTATAAATTCTCTATCGAAAGCATGTACCCAACAATTTAGATTAACTCGTATTCCGGTCACATCCCAAGAATCCCCTCTCATTCATAGATTTCTTTGTTATTTCTAGTGTTTTTGCTATACTTGTGACAAAATCCCCAAATTGTTAATTGACACTTTTGTGTCCCCCTTTAATTTACAATATTTTTAATTGTTAATGTCTTTAGCTACGACTAGTTAGAACTAAATTTTATTTTTCTAATAATTCTAAAAATCACTCCCTTGGGACTCGACCCCAACCCTTGGTTGGGTTATTATACTATTGCATGATCGTAGACACTTGCATTAGAAGTTATGTCATTGACGACGCAAACATCAAAATGGTACCGCTACCGGGGAGTGGTGTTACTTCAGAATTGTTAGATTAGTAAAAATTTTGTTCTTCTTAGTTGTAGTTTGCTAACCTTACTTTTAATTTTTTTTTCCTTAAATTTGTTGGTGTAGGCAGGTTCCCTGAGCATGGCTGAGGGAAATGGTGGCAACTCTGTTGAGATAAAGCAAGAAGTCGAGGGTGACTTCAAGTTAGCTGTACTGGCAACTCAGCTGAACGACTTAGCCACCAAAATCTCAAAGGTGGAAAACAAATGCAAGAGCCAAAGGGGGCACATACCTCCTTATGAGCAAGAAATGTTTAGGAGAAATAAAAATAAACCTATTCAGCTTACACTATTAATCATTCTCCAAAACTTCATGAACAAGATAGAATGCTAGAGGTAATGAAGGAAAGCGTGGAGGTACTGGATTAGATGAGTGGCTCCCACTCAAGATCAATTAAGGTGATTGAAAACCTCTTGGACTGTACATTGCCGCATCTCTACCCAAACAGTAAAGGCGGGTTGCCTAGTGGCACTAGGTCTAACCCTAGAGACGAAGTTTGACTGGTAACTTGCATCGTGTCACGATGTTAACTAAGGCGCTGTTTGGGAGGCAACCCATAACCATTTGTTGTTTTCTTTTGCTTTGATAAAATAATGGTGTGTTGATTGTGCAGATGGAAGTGCGGAAAGTAAATGAAAAGTACATATTAACGAGCAATAGATTCATTCAGCGAGTCACCGAAAGGGTCGACGAATCTGATCTTATCCGTCGTTTGACTCAAGACATCATCAATATTGGAGTCTGTAAAGCTCGGCGAGCTTTGGAAATTATTGGCGAATCACCGACCATATCGGTGATCACGATGAAAGCCACCAATTGGACCCCAGTAAATAAGAGGTTCTGTAAATTTTGGCGAATAAGCTAAACAATCGGCGCTACGCCGAGTGAGTAGGCGAGCTTGACTAATGTTGCCGAGTGGGCGAAAACTGGATGGTATTTTCAAGACAAAGGTTTAAAAGTTTCAACTTCATTCACTTCCCTCACTTTTCATCTGTCCAAACTCACACCAGCACTCTAGTTTTTATATTTCTTGCACTTTTGGAGTATTTTGTTTCTTTGATTTGTGCGCGGATTTGGATTGCATTGCCGTCTAGCTTCTCCGTAGCATTTCAATCAGTACAAAAGGTTAGCTTCTTAATACGAGTAATTATTTTGTCAGCATTATACTCATTTTCACACTCTTTTGCATTGTTAAGATCTGTTGAACCTCCCTGATTGGATAGAATAGGTTAAGTGTCGATTGTTATTCGATAACCCTGCTTAAATAGTGAAATCCTGCTCTCTGATGTATCTAGTCGAGTTAATATGTAACGGATGGTATTCGTATGTTATGGGTCTTAGTTAAATTTGTGTTGTTTGTGCCTAAATTGTATTTTTGGGGGTTGCGGGGCCGATTCCGAATAGTTGGGTCAAAAGTAGGCACGATAGGTGATTCGGCGAGATGTGACGAGCTCGTTGAACCACTCCACGGTTCTCCTAAGTACCCCATCTCTCCCTTACTATCATGCATTATTTGTTGTGGCTGCTGTAACTTTCAGCGAGAAGCATGGGATCGCTAAGTGCACTCGGCGACTCGCCGAATGACACCTTAATCACCCTTTGTCCACACCCCTAACTCTTTCTACACTGTGACCTTCGGCGGAGTGTCTGTGGCTCACCGAATGTATTCGGCGGCACGCCGACTGGATTATCTAGTCTTTCTGCAGATGAAAGTCTCTGTTTTGGTTGTCAAATATGTTCTAACATTATCTCAAAGACTTTGCAGACATGGCCAGACCAAAAGTTGCAGGAAGGAACATGCCACCTAGACACATAAGAGCACAACAGTTTAGAAGAACTGACAACAACGGGAGCAAGGAAGTAGGTTCCAATAGGAGGATTCACATTGACCCTGATGTCCCTTCACGGGCTCGAGGGTTCATCAATACGATACATGCCTTCAAAGTAGCGTATGATTTGGATAACATGGTTGAGGCAAACATCGCTACAGAAGTTGAAGCAAAGAGAAAAGGAAACGAGAACCTGAAGCAGACTAACAACACTCCGGGCATTGATGCCTAGACAGATGGAGAAACCACATAGCCAGGATCACTTCTTTACCTCCCCATTTGTCTTACTTATTTTTACTTATGAGTACTTTCAATGGCATTTGAAGACAAATGTTTTTATTTGTGGAGGGGTGAGACCCACCTTTGTGTGCTATCAATTTTCGCGTTTTGTATATATTTGGGTTGTTTAGTTTAAAATTGTTTTACACTACTTTTTGTGGATGTTTGAGCTCATGGCTCCCTTTTGTTTTAAATTACAAAAATAATTTTGACCCTTCTGGAAAATTTTATAATTTTTTGAAAACTTTTGCCACCTCTCGTGTGTTGAAAGTGGCTGTTCTTTTGCAAAATTTAAGTCTCGGTTCTGATCAATATTGATGACTTAAATAGTGCTCTCAATCAAACGAACATGAATGCGCGGCTACGACGAGGCCAAATGAAGTTGCATAGATGATATGTGAACTCTTTGCATCTCGTTGTGATTAGCCATTTATCAAATCGAGTCTCTTGTGATGACCGTTGCACACTAGCGAAAGTGTAGGGTCTTGTTTGCCTTTTGTATCGATGCCTTGTGTGATGAGCTTACTTTGAACCATGCATGATAGATCCTAGAATTTACCCCGTTGGTCCGGTTAACTAAGTGATAATATCTCTTGATATGATCTTAGGAAACTTCTAAGAGTGTGAGCCAATTTGACATATACCTCTTTTTGTGACCTATCTTGTGAGTGTGTGAACCTCTTTTGAACACCCCTTGAGCCTTACCCTTCTTTGGAAGAAACTTGATGAAACCATAACTTTTCTTTATCCACTACCTATAATCCTCTTGAACTGTGGTTAGTTGAATAGCAAACTTAGGCGAAAAGCCTAAGTTGGGGGTGTGGTAAAATGAAAAAGGGAAGTCAAGAAATGCAAGGAATGTCTCCTCTTACCCATAGTTTTAAGAAAATGGAACCCCTCCATATAAAAAAAGAGAAAGAAAAAGAAAAATAATCAAAAAGAAAGTTGTGGAATAAAAGTACAAAAGAAATGGGGGTCGCAAACAATCCATGGAAAGTTAATAATAGGATGACTTATGAGCATTAAAGAGAATGATGAAGGAAAAGGAAAGGAAGTGTTGTGAGCACCACATTTGATGAGGATGAAAGTCACTGAGCCTAAATGACCATACCTTTGCACTCAGCCCCATTACATGCCTTAAAAAGACCTTTTTGATCTTGAGTGAGCTGAAACAAATGTTGATCAGAAAATACGGGCAACCTATGGGTGAAAGCATGCATTGTGTTCTTCCTTGTGAGAGTGAGCGTTGCATCTGATTTTGAAGATTTTAACTGTGAACCATTGTGTGAATATGGAATCATCCTTTCTGTGAGGGCGTTTGAACACTATAGTTGAGCTTGAACTTGCATTTGAAGCAAGTATTGTGGGCATGAGACTCTTTGATATTGGTGAGTCACAACTTGAATCTTTTAGTGCACATTTGATCTTTGCATAAGTAAATTGAACCTTGCTGTGTGCAGTTATGATTGAGTCTTGCGTGGCACTGTTTGACACACCCTTTTTGAACAGCTGAACTTGAGTTTGCTTGAGGATAAGCAAAAGTTTAAGTTGGGGGTGTTGATGAGTCCACAAATTGGACTCATTTAGGGCTATATTGTAATAGAAATTTGTCCTTAAATGCTTATTTTATCTCAATATCTAATGAAAACCCTTAAGTTTCAGGTATTTGAAGTTTGAAGGAAAGCATGGACACTACTTCGCAAAAAGGAACGAAAAGGATGAAAAGAACAAGAAAATGAAGGCCTGAGGATCGCTGAGTCCACTTGGTGAGTCGCCGAAGGGTCTCACTTCTCCTTTTGTTCCAGTGTTCTGAGCCCTGAAGGAAAGGATCAAGTCGGCGGGAAAAGGGAGCAATCGGTGTATCGCAGAGGAGTTCCGCGAAGCAGTACTATGTCGCCCAATGACCCAGAGCACGATGATGCCAAAGGATGGTGCAATACGACGATGAACTACACCAAAGGCCGAATCACTGAGTTGATCGGCGATGATCCACTGTAGCATAGAATTTTGAAAACTATTAATACTCGTTGAGAATAATAGCTTAGAATCATATTTTCAATATAGAACAATTAATATAATTTTTTAGTACTTTTTATTTTTTTTCTCTGAGTTTGAGAGGATTTTGGAAACTTGAAGAGAAAGAAGGTTTCATCTCCAAGGGTGTGGACTTGGGTCTCTTGGATTCTTCATTCTTGGCCTGTAACAAGACCTAAATATTCATACCCACTTGAATGCAAGCTCATTTACGTATGAATTTATATCTCTTGATGTGTGGCTAAAAACCTCAATTCTTGGGGTGTGATTTAGCAAATATGGGTTAAGATTGTTGTTGGGTCTTGCTTGTTGATAGATTAGATGTAGTTTAATGGTGATTTCGTCTATGAGTTGTGGATGAATTTAACAAATTTGTAGTTGAAAATACAAGCTTATATATGTATTTTCGGCTTGCTTGAGAGAGAGGTCGTGAAACCAAGACTACTAGATTGATGGCCTAAGGAGTGGGTCGACATGAGGTTCACCTCAAGAGAGTGAATCTTAGTCCCATATCCTAACACTCAGCTCGAGAGAGTGAGTGGGGTAAGGCGTAGACTGGTTTTCATACGGCAAGTGGGTGTCCGAGAGGAACCCATTTGAAACGGGGTAAGTTGCTCAAGAGAGAATTTATTCCCACGTATAGCTTAGCCTAGACACTAGTACTCTATAAGTTCTCTATAGAAAGCATGTACCCAACAATTAAGATTTACTCATATTCCGGTCACATCCCAATAATCCCCTCTCATTCATATATTTCTTTGTTATTTCTACTGTTTTTGCTATACTTGTGACAAAACCCCCAAATTGTTAATTGACACTTCTGTGTCCCCCTTTAATTTACAATGTTTTTAATCGTTAATGTCTTTAGCTACGACTAGTTACAGCTAAATTTTATTTTTCTATTAATTCTTGAAACCACTCCCTTGGGACTCGACTCCAACCCCTGGTTGGGTTATTATACTATTGCTCGATCGTAGACACTTGCATTGGAAGTTGTGTTATTGATTACGCAAACATCATTCCTCCCGAAAGGGAAATCGACTCTGGAATTTATCTTCTTCCAGATACATAGCCTATTTCTATTTCTCCTTACAGAATGGCTCTAGCTGAGCTTAAGGATTTGAAAGAGCAGTTGAAAGACCCTAGCTCATAGGGTGCACCAGTGTTGTTCGTGAGGAAAAAAGATGGTTCTCTCAGACTGTGCATCGATTATAGGCAGTTGAACAAAGTCACAATAAAGAATAAGTACTTCATCCCTAGGATTGATGACTTGTTTGACCAACTTCAGGATGCTAGTCATTTCTCAAAGATAGATCTCAAATTCGGTTATTATCAGCTCAGAGTCAGAGATAGTGACATTTTGAAGACAACCTTCAGAACTTGGTATGGTCATTATGAATTTGTAGTTATGTCATTAGGACTAACCAATGCTCCTGCAACATTCATGGACTTGATGAACATAGTGTTCAAGCAGTATTTCGACTTTTTCGTTATCGTCTTTATTGATGATATCCTCATTTACTCTACGAATGAGGAAGAACATGCGAGTCATTTAAGGGTTGTTCTGCAAACTCTCAAAGATCGCCAGTTATTCACTAAGTTCAACAAATGTGAGTTTTGGTTGCAGTCTGTCGCTTCCCTTGGTCATATTGTGCCTAGCAAAGGGATTCCAGTGGATTCTCAGAAAATATTAGTGAAACAATGGTCCAGACCTACCTCTCCTATAGATATCAGAAGTTTCTTGGGTCTAGCATGTTATTATAGAAGGTTTGTGGAAGGGTTTTCGTCCATAGCCTCCCCATTGATTAAGTTGACTCAAAAGAAGGTCAAATTTTAGTGGTCAGATGATTGTGAGAAAATCTTTGCTGAATTAAAATCTAGGTTGACTACAACTCCTGTTTTGACTCTACCAGAGGGTTCAGATGATTATGTTATCTACTGTGATGCATCCAGAGTCGGCCTAGGTTGTGTGTTAATGCAACGAAGTAAGGTTATAGCTTATGCTTCTAGATAGCTTAAAGTACACGCGAAGAACTATTCGACTCTTGACCTCGAGCTAGCAGTAGTGGTGTTTTCCCTTAAGGTTTGGAGATATTACTTGGATGGTGTTCACGTAGACGTGTTCACAGACCAAAAGAGCCTTCAGTTGTGTTCACCCAGAAAGAGATGAATCTTTGCCAGAGGAGATGGCTTGAGTTCCTCAAGTACTATGATATGAGTTTTCACTACCATCCCAGTAACGCCAATGTAGTAGTGGATGCTCTTAGCAGACTATCGATGGGTAGTGTGACACATCTAGAGGAAGAAAGAAAGGAACTAGCAAAGGATGTTCACAGGCTTACTCGCTTAGGAGTTTGTCTTATGAGCATATCAGATGGTGGTGTAACAGTTCAAAATGGGTCAGAATCTTCATTGGTAGTGGAAGTTTAGGAAAAGCAAGACAGTGATCCTATATTGCTTCAACTAAAGGGTGCAGTCCATCAGCAGAGAGTTGAGATTTTCTCCCAAGGGAGAGATGGTGTGCTTCATTATCAGGGTCGATTATGTGTTCCTAAGGTGGGTGAGTTGAGATAGCAGATTCCTGCAGAAGCTCATAATTCCAGATATTCTATTTATCCAGGTGCCACTAAGATGTACCACGATCTGTGGGAAGTCTTTTGGTGGAATGGTATGGAAAAAGATATAGCGGATTTTGTGGCTAAGTACCCTAATTGCCAGCAAGTGAAGGTAGAACACTAGAAATCAGGAGGTATGACTCAAGAGATCAACATTCCTACTTGGAAGTGGAAATGATCAGCATGGACTTCATCACAAGTTTACCTCGTACTCGCAAGCAGCATGACTCTATTTGGGTGATTGTTGACAGAGTTACTAAGTCTGCACGCTTTTTGGTGGTTAAAACTACAGATTCATCGGAGGACTATGCCAAGCTATACATTAATGAGATAGTTAGGTTGCATGGGGTTTCTTTTTCTATCATCCCAGATAGAGGTCCTTAGTTTACCTCCCACTTCTGGAAGTCGTTTCAGAAAGGTCTTGGTACTCATGTTAATCTTAGCAAAGCATTTTATCCGCAGAAGGATGGCCAGGCAGAGCGTACAATTCAGACCTTAGTGGACATGTTGAGAGCTTGTGTGATCAACTTCAAGGGTAGTTGGGATGATCACCTTCCTCTTATATAGTTCGCCTACAATAATAACTACCATTCCAACATTCAGATGGCCCCTTATGAGGCATTGTATGGGCGTAGTTGTAGGTCTCTAGTTGGTTGGTTTGAAGTAGGTGAAGCAGCCTTGATAGGGCCAGATTGAGTTCATGATGCTATGGAGAAAGTGTAACTCATTAGAGACAGACTTAAGACAGCCCAGAGTCGCTACAAGTCTTATGCAGATGTAAGGAGAAGGGAATTAGAGTTCCATGTTGATGATTGGGTTTTCCTAAAAGTGTCGCCTATGAAAGGGGTGATGAGATTTGGCAATAAAGGGAAGCTCAGTCCTAGATATGTAGGCCCTTACAAGATCTCGAAAAGGGTTGGTAAAGTGGCTTATAAGTAAGAGTTGCCAACAGAACTAGCAACAGTGTATCCGGTTTTCCACATTACGTTGTTGAAGAAGTGTGTGGGTGATCCAGCGTCTATTGTGCCTCTAGAAAGTGTGGTTGTGAAGGATAGTCTCACTTATGAAGAGGTACTGGTTGATATTCTTTATCGTCAGGTTCGAAGGTTGAGAAACAAAAAAGTCTCTTCAGTCAAGGTTTTGTGGAGGAGTTAGTCCGTAGAGGGAGCCATTTGGGAAGCAGAAGCAACTATGAAGGCCAAGTATCCTCACCTATTTCCTTCCGATTCCATTCCAGCTTGAGGTAATAGTTCCTCTTCAGTGTTTCAGTAATTCATGCGCAGTTTCAGTCTTAGCATCATGTTCCTTGAGTTGAATTTGCATTTTCAGCGTAATTGCATGTTCTTAGAATTTAGTTCAGTCAAAAATCAGTTTCCAGTGATTTAGTGGTAGGGGTTACAACTCTCTCCCTCTATTTCAGCTAGTTTGGTCTTCATTCGAGGACGAATGTTCCCAAGGGGGAGATAACGTAACACCCCGTATCCGAAAACATACCCCAAATACAGATTTCCAAAAGTTGCAAGTGCAACCCATGGTTGCCACCCACGGCCCGTGCTTGTGGTCCGTGGTTCGCATCTACAACCCTCCCCAGACTCAGCCCGCAACTTTGTCTAAGGGTCGACCCACGGCCGGACCCACGGGCCGTAGGTCAGACCATGGACCGTGGTCCACATCCGTGGATCAGACGCCAGATTTCTAGCCTCCAGTCACGACTGAAGGTTGACCAGCATGGACCGTCACCCTCGACAACAATTAAGTCAGGGGTTTTTTGGTCTTTTCTTTATGTGTTGGAATCCTAAAGTACGCCATTTAGACCCTAAACTACGTTGATTTGGTCAGTTTTTAGCCTAGAAACATAACTAGAACTTACCTAAGTTAGATCATTAACCAAAACAGGGAAACTTAAAACGTAAAGAGAAGAAAGAGGCGACCAAACCTTTCCCAACAACGCAACAAGGTCCCATTAGTTCCAACCCCAAAATTGAAAGATTTCTCCGTGAATTTCCTCACCAAGTATGTGGGATTTCACTAGTGGGTTCATTTCACCTATTGAATCCCTAGATTTCGGTCAGAATCTTGATCCCCTCTATATTACTTAGACTTAGGGTCAGTTAAATTCAGATATATATATATATATATATATATATATATAAACATGCTTGTGTCTTCGAATGTATCATTATCAGTATATTAATGTTGCATTCTCAGTTTACATGACAGTATTTTGAGCTATCCAGTATTACAACATTTCAGTCACAAAGTGTTAAATTACTTAATCAATTGGGAGAAGCTTAATACCGAGTGGACTAGGATCAGTTACCCTCAAGTCCCAGAACTACATGTACGGTAGGTTGTACGTCCCCTCTGTGGGCATTATTTTAGTGATCACGCCAGTATGCCTCTATACCTCTGGCAGGGTATATTGGGTCCTCTCGATGGGGCATATACATCGAACTCCACATTTAGCTCATGTGCTTTTTTATGTTGGTTATTAGTAGCTCCCTTACAGTCAGATTCTCTTGCATTGACCATGCTATCAGTTTTAGTTCGGATTTCAGTTTCAACATTTTATAAACTTGGTCATTGCATTTAGTTAGTCATGTTCAGTATTTTTCAGTATCCTTATCATGTTCAAATTATATCAGTGCTTTGTTTCTTTCTCAGTTATGTTATTATTCAACTTTATTCTATCCTACATGCTCAGTACCTTTCAAGTACTGATACATACTATGCGCTACATCTTCTCGTGATGTAGGTTCAGGTCCTCAGCAGTCAGATGACACATAGATCGGTTCCCGATCTTCAGTTCAGCAGCATCAGTGGTGAGTCCTCATTATTCGAGGACTAGTGACATGCTTATCTTTCTTACTTTAGCTTTAGTGTCAGTTTTGCTAGATTTAGATGGGGCATGTCCCATCATTTCTAGTCAGTAGAGTCTTTATTTCAGACATAGATAGTTTCAGCTTTAGTCTTAGAGTTTGACTTCTCATTTGTATTCAAACTCTCAGGTTTCTTATATTCAGATAGAGTATATGGGTATTCCTCATCATTTCAATTTTTCACATGATTTATCTTCCACATAGTATTTATTATTTCAGTTTATCTTTAAGTATGCTTATGATATGCCAGCAGGGTTAGCGTGGGGTCATTCGTGATCTTCGGTCCCGTGTGTAGCCTCGGAGCGTGACATGGTAGGTCCTAAAATACAGGTATGTATTTCACTCTTGATGCAAAATGCATAAATTAAAAAACAATAAGCAATAACCTGTACCTTCCACGTGTCACTATAAAAACTGTAACCATCATACTCAAATATCACAGTCATTTTCAAAAAGTTGATAACCATCACATCATTATGGAAGCCTACTACAACTTTATTCCAAGTGCAACTCTTCACATTCTGGGACTTCTCGTATAACCCACCAATCTGTCTTCCACCACCACTAAATACATAAACCCCTAACTATAATCTCACACCCTCTTCTAGTAAACTAAACCACCAGACTCCTCTTACCATGAAAACTCCATCAAATACAAATTCCTCACCCCCCAAACCCATCACTAATAGAATATTCTCACTTTGTCCTTCCTCTCAGCAAGTTTTGAATATTGTACTATTCGAGGAACATGTTTGCATATCTATTCTGCTTGAAATTGTGTTTGTGGATTCCACTAGTATATATCATCTCAATATTTTTCCACACAGTACAACTCCATCTCAAGGGAATTTACGGTTCTCTTGGAAATTGAGGGAATTTAGAGGAATTCATTTACTAAGGGGGAATACACTAGGACCCTGTGACTGAACCTAGTTCACCCGCTAGGCTCAAAATTGGTGCATCTAGTAAGGGATAATTCTACTCTGTATTAGCACAATCTCAGGAATTTAATGTAAGTTCTAAGGATACTATGCGCATTGGCATTTGGTCCCTAAACGACTATGGTCAATATTACAGAAGGCTACTAGCAAGCTTGTGGTGCTGCTAACAGATGAACCTCAGGAGACTCTTCGTACTACGTTGTTTATGGTTATCCCTGTTCTATTATCCACTGGGTCAAAAGAGCTCTTGATGAAGGTCTCCTCACCTTATAAACCAACAAATCTAGTTCCTCCAAAACCCCATTTATCCCTCTCACTGACCCTATTAAAATACCTGATTTGCTAGTATGGGATAAGAAGGGTAAAGGTCTGGCTTCCTCTAGTCATACTGTAAAATGGGCTTCTCGACCTACTCTTTGCAAAGGTACTATCCACACCGATTTAATTGATGAGTCTACTGACACTAGTAGTCATGATAGTGTTTTTTCTACTTCTAAATCTCTGGGGGGTTAATCACAAAGGGAAATGAAGTGTGATGAATTTGGTGAGTTAAGTGATGATATTGAGGATACCCTAGAGGTCATGAATTCTTGGTTAGTACATTTTAAGCAACACAATGTTCTCCATGGTAGGGTTATTACTGGATTTGGGGGTCCTAAGATATGTACTCTTCTAGATCTTCTAGAGGCACACAGTTGGACTAACCTGTTCCTTCAGAGCAATATGTGTCACAATATGGGAAAAGAAGAAACTTGGGTATTTTACATTAATGCATCTGGCTCGTTTACCTATATAACTCGGTTATTTTACATAGTGACACCAACCTATGTTAACACTCCATAAGCTACCGTTTGATATTGTTCATAGGATTATCTTGTCGTGACGACAAAAATGTACTGAGGCAAATTTAATAGATCTAACACTTATGGAGATGCATGTTTGTAGGGTTCTATCAATTTGCATGATCTTATCTTACACCATATGCATCGCATTTGTGTTTAGGAAAAAACTCATCATGTTTTGGGGTACAGGTTTAGGTTTGGGAATGATTAATTTTTTATCACTTTGGGGTTCCAGTTAAGGTGTGGCAGTATCAGACCACTAAGGATGTTTTGGGTATGGTGAATGACGTTGCAGTTCCTTCTCCTCCTAGGGGGGTTAATGTACCACTTCGGAGGCTTTGGGCATCGTTGGATGCTAAGGATGCAGAGATACTGCACTCATGACGTCTCATTTGGCATCAATGAATCATTTGCATATCTATTACTGTCTTGAACATTCTGGTTTGGAGGAAAAGAATGCACGTCTGAAGACTGACCTTGCTTTATTGAAGGTTGACCTTGCTTTAGATCAGGAAGCTCTATTAGATGAAAAATCCACACACTCTGTTAATCTCAGAGGCCTTCATGACTTGCTGAAAAAGGATCTTCCCTTACCTCTCCTTCCACATACACTCCTCCCTAGCCTTACCATGCCATGTGTTCCTAGTGTATCTTCTTTTGCTTATATATTTTGTTTTTTTTTGTGTTTGTGAAACTGGTGGTGTATACACTCTGGAAAATGGATCTATTGGCCCTATTTTTTTGTTTTATGTGGTTGCCTGTTAATATACTTGGTTTTAGTTCCAATTGTTTTAGCCTTGATAGTGTTAGTGATTTCTTTGCAACCTGAGTATTAATTAGTTCTACGCTTTATTGATATATTTTTATGATATCAAAAGGGGAATGGTGCTATGTATGATTATTTCCTAGTCTTCTAACATGTTACTTCGAGTTCTATGTTAGTGTAACCTCTTTCAGCATGTTGAAATGCACACAGAGATTCATAGATTTGTCATCATCAAAAAGGGAGAATTTGTTAGACCAGAGACAGATTTTGACAAGTGACAGGTACAAAGAACAAGTCCACAAATATGATCACAGAAGACTCAATCCCAACTGGCATAGATGGACTTTGTTTTTATTTTTAGAAAAATTGCAATAGGATAACAAATTTATTTCCCAGTACAAGTACAAATTAGTGAAAAAAGAATTCAATTATTATTGTTTTGCCTATTCCAAACTTAGATTGAGCATTTAGTCATACAAATATGAAAATATCCCATAAAATATTAAACCTAGCTTTCAGGTCAATAATTCAAAATCTAGTGAATGTAAAAAAATCAATTCCACCTTGAAGGCAAGGAATATGTGTTTGTGAGAAGTTTTGGGCTTAAAACATCTCTGGCCTATAGGCTAAACCTAGGTAGGTTACATCCATGTGATATATTAATAAACGCAAAAACTTGGTTTTACTATCCAAAAGGTTACAATATTCATCCCTCCGTTAGTTCACTAACAATTATAGTCAAAACAAACTTTTTTCGAAGATCTTTCTGTTATGCCATTTTCACTCATGTATTTTCTACAAAAAATCTTGCGTTATCCAATATCCTCCCCAGTTGTACTAAAACCCAAATAAAAATTAATGAATCCTTTCTTCTTTGTTTCGCTTCTTGTTCATGGAAGTAGCTAGCTTGTTTTCTTCAATTTTGTGAAGAATTTGGAAAACAACTGATAAATAGAATGGTTTTGGTGAAGTTGGTGTTGAATTTTATCTTACCACCAGCAAGTATGGTGATGTTAGCATGTGCACGACCAAATTCTTTTTCAGGAAAACATCAGAATTGTTTTAGGACGAACTTTCTTTGGTGAAGATATAAGGATGAGGTTGTTAGTATCACTAGAACCTCTTTTAGAATTGTATAGATAATTCAAAACTTTAAGCAAAGGTTACACTACCTTTTAACAATTATGATTTTGTATACTCGTCAATTGAAAATTTATTCGTTGAATTTTAATCTCTATTGAACAAATATTTTTATAAATTGATTTAGCAAATATGTCATAATTATGAATCCTCCAGCCTCTAGGAATTGAAGAAGCTCATGTTTGTGAAAACGACGGGATCGTTTTAAACAAATATCACTATTCAAATTTCAATCTTAGGATTCTCCATGTTTTGAGAGAAGGGATGAGAAGGTTGTTTGATATATAATTCATCAGGCTAAGAATTGTTGGTGTTTTCTTTTAAAATGGGACAACAAAAGGAATTGGTTGAAATACTCTCAATAATTTTGTTAAACATAGAAGAAATTTAAATATCCAATTTGAGCACATAATATGCATAAAATTTAAAATTCAAAATTAAAAAAAAAAACTAGAATTCTCAACAACTAAAACAACCTTATAGAAATTTAAATTTCAAATTTATCCTAAACCTAAAAAATTTATTTTATTAATATTATTACAGTAACTTAAGTAAAATTCAACACTTCTCCTTTGTTTTAGTTATTGCAACTGAAAAAAAGTTCCTCTTTAATTTCTGCTCTGACAGTTGATGTTGAATTCTGTTCATTATTATTTAACTTAAAAATTTCTTTTTTTTCTTCTTTTGGCTTTGTGCTTAAAAAAATTCTTCAATAACCTTGTTGTGTCTAAAATCTCTTTTGAAAGTATTTTACTCTGACCTTTTGTAGGATTTGCAAAATGTAGTCGTAAGGATTTTTTTTCCATCACAACATCAGATACCACATAAGTTTCAAATTATGGTTTCATTCTCACCGACCAAATTGGATAGTTATGTCTGTTCAAAAAGAGACTTTTGTTTGCCATTTTTAGGGTAAAATAGTGGTTGAAAATAGCTTGTGCGTTGAAAAAAAAAAAGGGCTGAAAATAGGGTTGAAATAGGCTGAAAAATAGCTCTTTTGGGTTAAAAGTAGCCCTGATGGGTTAAAATGGATTGCCCTTCCTAGTTAAAAGTGATATGATAGTTATTTGGAAAAACTCACCGATCCCATAAGATCAATAAAGTTCTTGATACCATTTTGGATGTTTTTAAAAACTGGGGAGCAAAAAGAATTTATCGAAATACTCTCAATAATTTTATTCAGCATAGGAGGGGTTTAAACAACCAATTTGACCACACAGTATGCAGAAAATCTGCAATTCAAAATTCAAAAAGCTAGAATTTCTCAACAACTTAAACAACCTAATAAATAATTAAATTTCAAATTTATTTTAAACCTTGACAATTCATTATATTAAAAATTATTGTAGTAACTAAAGTAAAATTCAACAAGAATACTTGGATAAATTAACTTGAATTGGTCAGATGAATGTAGACCTAAGAGTTAAATACAATAATAAGTGTTGAAAGATGAAAGCAATTTCGAAATATTTAATAGACATTACTCAAAAGAAATGAAATCTAAGCATTCTCAACTTGTCCATAGGACAAGATTTAATAAGCAGAAACCAAAGTGTCCTATCATGTTATCCTTTCATCATTAGATGATTTATAGTGCAGTTTTTTTATCTTTATTTGTATTTATTAAAATATATATTTTCTTGTTAAGTTAAAATTAATCAACTAATGGAAGGTAATTCTTTTTATGAATGTTAAAATAATTCTTCAAATTTTCAAGAATAATTTCTTATTTCAACTTTAAATTTGGGGCTACTAAGTTTTTGTATAGTATGATGATGATGATGATTAACATAAGATTGTTTCTTACATATATAAAGAGAGTTTTTCCCTACTATCAAATGAGAGATAAAAGAAATAAATTTAAAATGATTTCAAATTCATGATAGGAGAAATAAACAATCATTTTTGTAAAGCAAATAACATTTGCTAGGTCAAAGTGTAGAACAAAAAGTGAATAAAAAGGCGAACTATAAAAAAATAAAAATAAAAATTGAAAGTATCTAATTTACCATGACATAATCATTGTCTTTCATTGTAGGAGCAAAATGAGTCTGGATTCAACGTATCTCTCTTCTCAACCTGAATTAAATGAAGGAACAATCAGTTTAGGAAAAATTGGCTAATAGAATGCTAGAAAAATCCAGAAAGTTTTAGAAAAAAATCAAGAAAAATTTATGCTTTATCAAAACATGAATGAGTTTTAGAGAAAAAATCATCACGAAACAACACAAACAAAGAGAAGAAACAAGAAAAGATAAATGGAATGTGGATGTATGAAAACTCACTTTCTTTGTAATTTTGGTGAAGAATTGGTGTTTGTTAGGCTATATATATATACACACACACTTTAGATTTGGTGTTTTTTGTAATCTACTTTAGATTTTGAGTTCTACTTCTAGAGAGTCGTGATTATTGAGAATAGAGTACACATTTTTATTTCAAGCTTTATCTTTTTTCCTTTTTTTAGTTTCATTCCTTATTTATTAATAAAATCTAATTTGAATCCTTACTATATATGAATAAGTATACATAAGATATAGTTGCTTGATATATGTCCTTTTGATCACTTTACTTGTGAATATATAAAATTATTTAATTTCTTTATATTTAGGGTGATATACTTCTAAGAATAATTCAAATATAATACATATCTTACAAAAATAAACCAAATCAGACATGTTAATTGATTGAGAATTGAATATATCGTGTCACATACATCAAAGACGGTTGAGAATCTTACGGAAAATACCTTCTCTACGGGTACTTGTATGAAATTCACCAAAGCTTGAGGTGTGTCAAACACTATCCTTAATAATATTTCACCCAGTATAGGTGTATCCCCTGAATTCAATAAGCTCTTCTAGAAGAAATTAGGAGCTAGAAACTAACAAAGATAGACAAAAGAGTATAGTAGAGATTTTATATATATAAATAATTGATTTATAAAACATTAAGTGAAATGTATAGAAGTCTAGCAGGAAATTAAAGAATTGTTACCTGCATTGTCAATGGAAAACAACACAAGGAGAAAGAGAACTTTAAACAAATGTTCCCATCTTTAATTTTTTTTAATCTTCTACAGAAATTTTTCTGAAAGTGAGAAGCATCAAGGTCTTTTATAAAAAAAAATAAAAAAAATATAATAATAATAATAAAAAAAAATATATAAAAAAAAGAGATTGTTTATAGAGTAAATATAGGACATATGTTTTCTCGTAATTTTTAGTCAAAGGTCAGTTAAACATTCAACCCACAATAGACTTTTTACCACGCAATTAATTCATTTTGCCTTTTTATGTGTAGAATAATTACTTTTTTTTCATTTTACATATACTAACAATTGCATTTATATTATAAATTAAATGGAGATGAGATGAAAATAAATACATGAAGATATGGCTCAAGGAGTTAGAAAGGTTGTCTATGGTTCAGTCAAACCTAATTAATTTAGTCAAAACCTTATTTATATAAAGAAATTCATCAATTAAAGAAAAAATATTAAATTTTAAAAGAATCAATTTCTTTTTTTGGAATAGTGATACTTTAATCTTTGACTTTTATTTAATATTAATAGTTTATTTTATTTTTGTCAATGTGAAAATTTTTATCCACTTAAAATGTCATGTGGCAAGGTTTTTCTTAAAATAAAAAAGAGAATATAGTATTACACACACCACTAAGGTGTGCTTCTGTTACTAATATGTGATAGTTTAAGTATGAAATTGCACTCGAATAGTTTAGGTATGAAACTCAAAAAAGGGATTATTTTTTATATGGAGGAAAACATTTTTCAAAAAAAATTCAACTTTTCCATATTCGCTAGGTAAGAATGTCACCAACATGGATTATAGTATAATGGTGAGATTGCTCTATCCTTAACTAGAGGTCTCGAGTTTGAGCACTAAGTATGGAGAAAATCTAGTTGAGAGCGTAACCCCTGAATGAGCCCTACAGTCCAATGTAGGCTCCGGACACCGAGTGGGAACCCTAAAAAAAGGATTTGTAAGAATGATTTAGAAAGAAGGTTCCTTAAAGATGAAAAAGAAAAAAGAAGAGAAAAACTCTTATAATGTATGCAGGTAAAACAAGAAGCATTCAACATTGATTATGTCCTCTTCACCCTCCAACACACCTCATATTCATCTCATCCTTGTATCCCCCATCCACACCCCTACCCGGACCCAACCTCACTTCCATTAGTATTTATCTATATTATATACATATACATTAAGATAATATTTTTTCACATACCTATCGAATAAAAGAAAATAAGTAAGTAACCCACTTATTTTTGTTGGTTTGGAACACACTCAGAGAGGTAGAATGTAGTTCCAGAAGCTCCAAAATGCTATTCCATAATATAATAACAAAAGATACATAAGGTTAGAGGCTAATTAACTATATATATATTTTCATTAATCCATATATTTAAAAATAGTAAATTATGGTAGATAATTATTAAAAAGTCATGGCTTTATGCAATAACATCATTTGTATCTTCTCGAATAAGTGCACATTTTATCATCATGACGTGTCTCCTTGAATGTTCTGATCCATTTATGTCACGACCCAAGGTATCCCCTAGGGGTAACATGGAATACATGACCCAGAGATGCTCTATAAAAGCCACTTAGCTTTCATCTTATAAGATAATAAACATATAAGATTTAAAAGACAGTTTCAACATATAAGACTTTATGAAAATGAAGCGGGAGTCTAAACATCGTCTCAAAGACATCTAGTACATAAGAAGTGATCGGGACACATCCCGTACATCAAGTCCAAACACTAAAATGAAATGACATATCGAAATAAAGGCTCGGTCCTCGAATGCATGAGGACTCACCAATCCTCAAGTTTGTACTAACAATCCCTAGCCACGGAAGTTCGAACCTGAACCATTAGAGCCTACATTTTGATAAGAAATGTAGGCAAGATTATGTGTTAGTACAAAAAATTCACTATGTATGATATCTATGCATAAAACATATAAAATCATATTTACAAAGAGCTTTTCCTGACATGCAATGACAAAGCTAAAACATGATATAAAAGATTGAGAAACATAAGTCATAAAACATGGTAATTGCAAGATAACATCTTTCAAACCTTTGTAAGATACTTCTAGAAGGAAGCTTAGTTAATTATTGTGGGAGATTTACCTTTAACCGACATATAAGATCATGTGAGTTATCAACACAGAATCCAGTGTCTGGCCCACACCGAAAAGGGGTGTCCTACTTGCCAATGTAAGACCATGAACTCCTAGCTATTGTAGATCAACTATCAAATGTCTATCTAAGACAATCATCCTACGGGGGAACATATGTATGAGATAAGGAGATTGCGACTATAAACTCGACCTCTACTAACGGCAGATCTTCCATCTCAATATCCTCTCTGTGTTAAGCATAATTCCCATGTAATATTCATTTTCTTAAATTATCTTCATTATCCATGGAATGGCATGTCATACTACCAATCCAGCTAAGTCATAGATCATCCATGGAAAGGTGCGATTTAGACTACCAATCCAAGCTAGGTTTCATTAGAATAGCTCCTTAACTTTGATTCATTATATGTGAGAAAACCTTTAAACCTTAGGACCAACTCACGCCAATAATAAGGTCATAATGAATGTCCATGAAAAGTTTAGGCTAAAAACAAGACAAAATCCTATATCACCAAAAAATCATGGACTATAGCACACGAAACACAATAAAATTTGGTTTTCCAGCTTTGGCGCTCATATGAAAATTTAAATGCATCAGTTTGCCCCTCGAGATCAACTCATGCCATTAATAAGGTCGTAACAGATATCCATGAAAATCTTTGACTAAAAACAAGCCGAGATCTTGTATCACCAAAAAACCATGGACTATAGCACACAAAAAATGATAAAATTTGGTTTTTCCCGCTTTGGGGATTGTTTGAACTTGAAAATATGTTTGTTTGCCCATCGGGAGAAGCTCATGCCATTAATAAGGTTGTACCAGACGTCCATGAAAATATTCAGCGAAAAAGAAGTTGGAATCATGTATCACCAAAAATTCATGGACTATAGCACACAAAAAATGGTAAATTTTGGTTTTTCCCTCTTGGGGGATTGTTTGAACTTGAAATGCTTTTGTTTATCCTTTGGGGCCAACTAACACCATTAATAAGGTCATAACAGACGTCCATGAAAACTTTTGGCCAAAAATAAGCCGAAATCTTGTATCACCAAGAATCCATGAATTATAGAACACGGAAAATGGTAAAATTTTGTTTTTCCCCTCGGAACCAACTCACACCATTAATAAGGTCGTAATGGATGTCCATAAAATATTTTGGCCAAAAACAAGCCGGTATCACAAAAAATCCATAAACTATAGCACATAAAAATAGTAAAATTTGGTTTGTCCCACTTTGGGCACGTTTAAACTTGAAAATGTATTTGTTTTCCATTCGGGACCATCATACGTCATTAATAAGGTCGTAACAAAAGTCTATGAAAACTTTAGCCAAAAACAATTTGGAAACTGTATCACCAAAAATTGATGGACTATAGCACACGAAAAATGGTAAAATTTTGTTTTTCACGCTTTGGGGATCATTTGAACATGAAAATGCGTCAGTTTGCCCCTTGGTACCAATCATGCCAATTATAAGGTTAACGAACTTCCATGAAAAAGTTTGGCAAAAAATAAACCGGAATCCTGTATCACCAAAATCTATGAACTATAGCACACGCATAATTGTAAAATCCGGTTTTTCCCACTTTGGGACTCGTTTGAACTTGAAAATATGTATGTTTAACCCCGGGAAAAATTCACGCCATTAATAAGGTCATTAAAGATGTCCATGAAGAAATTTAGCAAAAAAGAAGCCGAAATCCTGTATCACCAGATATCATGGACTATAGCACACAAAAAGAGGTAGAATTTAGTTTTTCTGTGTCTGGGGCTCGTTTGAGCTTAAAAATGCGTCTCTTTGCCCATTTGGATAAACTCACGCAATTAATAAGGTCGTAAGAAACGTCCATAAAACAATTTGATAAAGAACAAGCTAAAATCTTGTATCTCCAAAAAATGATGGACTATAGAACATGAAAAATGGTAATATTTTGTTTTTCCCACTTTGGGGCTTGTTTGAACTTGAAAATATGTATGTTTGCCCCTGGGACAAACTCACGCCATTAATAAAGTCAGAACGGACTACCATGAAAAATTTCATCCAAAAACAAGCCAAATCCTATATCACCAAAAATTCATTGACTATAGTAGATGAAAAACGGTAAAATTTGGCTATACCTGTTTTGGGGCTCATTTGAACTTTCAAATGCGTCCATTTGCCCCTCGGGACAAACTCACACCATTCATAATGTTGTAATGGACGTCCATGAAAAATTTCGGCCAAAAACTAGCCGAAATCCTCTATCACAAAAAATCTATGGACTATAGCACACGAAAAAAGGTAAAATTTGGTTTTTCTTACTTTGTAGCTCGTTTGAACTTGAAAATCCATTTGTTTTCCCTTTGTGATCAATTCATACCATTAATAAGGTCGTAATAGATGTCCATTAACATTTTGGACAAAAATAAGTCGGAATCATGTATCACCAAAAATCCATGGACTATAGCACACGAAAAATGGTAAAATTTGGTTTTTCCCGCTTTGAGGCTCATTTGAACTTGAAAATGTGTTTGTTTCCTCCTCAAGAACAACTCACACCATTAATAAGGTCGTAATGGATCTCCATGAAATATTTCGGCAAAAAACAAGCTGGAATCCTTTATGAACAAAAAATCATGGACTATAGGACACGAAAAATGTTAAAATTTGGTTTTTCCTGCTTTGGGGCTCCTTTGAACTTGAAAATGCGTCCATTTTCCTCCCGAGACCAACTCACACCATTCTCAAAGTTGTAACAGAGGTTCATGAAAAAAAATCAAAAAACATGTCGGAATCTTGTATCACCAAAAATCCATGGACTATAGCACAAGAAATATAGTAAAATTTAGTTTTTGTTGATTAGGGCTCGTTTGAACTTTAATATATGTTTGTTTGCCTCTCGGGACCAACTCACACCATTCATAAGGTTGTAATAAACGTCCACAAAAAATATCTGCAAAAAACAAGTAGGAATCTTGTATCACCGAAAATCCATGGACTATAACACACAAAAAATGGTAAAATTTGGTTTTTTCCAGTTTGGGGCTCGTTTGAACTTGAAAATCCATATGTTAGTCCCTCAATACCAACTCACTCCATTAATAAGGTCGTAACGCACGTCAATAAAAAAATTTGGCCAAAAACAAGCCGGAATCCTGGATCACAAAAATATATGGACTACAGCACACGAAAAATGGTAAAAATCTATTTTTTCTGATTTGGGGATCGTTTGAACTTGAAAAGGCGTCTATTTACCCCTCGAAACCAACTCACAACATTAATAAGGTCGTAACAGAAGTCCATAAAAATGATAGCCAAGTACAAGTCTGAATCTTGTATCCCCAAAAATCCATGGACTATAGCACACGAAAATAGTAAAATTTGATTTTTCCCGCTTTGAAGCTCCTTGGAATTTGAAAATGTGTCTTTTTCTCCTTGGGACCAACTCACGCCATAAATCATCTCGCAACAGATGTCCATGAAATATATCAGCCAAAAACATGCCAGAATAACGTATCACCAAATATCCATGGACTATAGCACATCTAAATCAGTAAAATTTTGTTTTCCCGCATTGTGGATCGTTTGAACTTAAAAATGCGTTTGCTTGCCCCTCGGGACCAACTCATGCCATTAATAAGGTCTTAACACACGTCCATGGAAAATTATGGACAAAAACATGCCAGGATCCTGTATCACCAAAAATACATGGACCACACGAAAAATGGTAAATTTTGGTTTTTTCCACTTTGGTACTCGTTTGAACTGGAAAATGCATTTGTTTGCCCCACGGGACCAACTTATGCATTTAATAAGGTCGTAATGGATGTCCATGAAAAAGTTTGGCAAAAAATAAGACATAATCCTTTATCACCAAATATTGATGGACTTAGGCACTTGAAATATGGTTAATTTAGTTTTTTTCGCTTTGAGGCTCGTTTGAGATGAAAATGCATCTGTTTGCCCCTGAGAACCAACTCATGCCATTAATAAGGTAGAAACGGACGTCCATAAAAAATTTTTGCTAAAAACATATTGCAATCCTGTATCACCTAAAATCCATGGACTATAGCTCAAGAAAAAGGGTAAAATTTGGTTTTTCCCTCTTTGGGGCTCATTCGAACTTGAAAATACATTCATTTGCCCCTTGGGACCATCTCACGCCATTAATAAGGTCATAAAGGATGTTGATAAAAAAGTTTGACAAAAAAAAAGCCAGAATCTCGTATCACCAAGAATCCATGGACTATAGCACACCAAAATGGTAAAATTTGTATTTTACCTCTTTGGGGCTCATTTGAACTTTAAAATGTGTGTGGTTATCCCTCAGAAAAACTTCACGCCATTAATAAGGTCATAATGGATGCCCATGAATACTTTTAGCCAAAAACAAGTTGGAATCCTGCAACACTAAAAATCCAAGGACTATAGCAGACGAAAAATGGTAAATTTTGGATTTTCACGCTTGGGGGCTCGTTTGAACTTCAAAATGCGTTCGTTTACCCCTTGGAAAAACTCACACTATTAATTAGATCGTCAAAGATGTCGATGAAAAAAATTTGTGAAAAACAGGCCATAATCACAGATC
The DNA here is from genome assembly GCA_029582725.1 of Solanum chiquidenum. NCBI lineage: Eukaryota > Viridiplantae > Streptophyta > Magnoliopsida > Solanales > Solanaceae > Solanum > Solanum chiquidenum. The sequence goes on from JAJOOS010024696.1 coordinate 26,556, forward strand.
ACAAAAAATTCATGAACAGCACACGAAAATAGTAAAATTTCATTTTCCCGCATTGGGGATCGTTTGAACTTAAAAATGCATCTGTTTGCGCCTACGGACAAACTCACAGTATTGATAAGGTCGTAACGGACGTCCATGAAAACTTTGGCCATAAACAAGTTGCGATCCTGTATCACCAAAAATCCATGGTCTATAGCCTGAAAAATGGTAAAATTTGGTTTTTCCCGCTTTGGAATCATTTGAACTTGAAAATGCGTTTGTTTTCTCCTCGGGACCAATTCACACCATCAATAAGGTTGTAACGGACGTCCAAGAAAATTTTTGGTAAAAAACAAGTAGGAATCATGTATCACCAAAAATCCATGGACTATAGCACACGAAACCCATTAAAATTTGGTATTTCTCGCTTTGGCACTCCTTTGAACATTAAAATGCGTCAGTTTGCCCCTCGAGACCAACTCAGGAAATTTATGAGTTCGTGATGGACCTTCATGCGATATTTCAGCCAAAAAACACACCGGAATCACATATCACCAAAAATTCATGGACTTTAGCATACAAAATATGGTAAAATTTTATTTTTCCCGCTTAGCTGTTCGTTTGAACTTAAAAATGCGTCTGTTTTCCCCTCGAGACAAACTCACACCATTAGTAAGGTCGTAAAAAACTTCCCTGAAAATTTTCAACAAAAAACAAGTCTGAATCCCTCATCACCAAAAATCCATGGACTACAGCACATGAAAAAATAGTAAATTTGTTTTTCCCGCTTTGGGGCCCGTTTTGTAGCACCCCTCAAAATGACATAGGATAATTAGAGCTTCACATGCGTGTTAGTAGTTGATAAACTTGTATAAATATTTGAAAATGAGTTCATAGGTCAGTTTAGTTGAGTTTGAAGTCAAACGTCAAAGAGACGTTCAAGACGTTCGGAAATTAGTCGTTTGCGTGCTAGTGTGTTCTAGTGAGTCTTGCATGTTTTTATGTGTTGTTTGGAGTCTAAAATCAGTGGAGGTGACCCTAATGTCTTAATAAATGTTTTTAGGGTCAAAATGTTCGAATACGACGCCCCGGGACCACCCTAAGGGTCCCTGAGGAGGACCCCAACCTTGGTCAAGCAAGCTGCCAAGGCAGCTTGCAAGTTATGCATAAAGGGAGTAGCTCCGCGTCGCGGACCTGCTCCACCTGTGGCCAAAAAGTGTCTCCACGATGCGGAGACAGAGCGAACTCTACTATCTCGGAATTTAATGTATGAAAACTTGCAGGAACAACTCCGCGTCGCGGACTTGTTTCCCGACGAAATCTGCGAAAATAGAATTCAAGTTTGACTTGTTAAAAAGGGTCCAACTAAGTGAGGGGTAGTTTGGGTACTTTGGGGAATTATTATAATCGGTTATTCTACCTATTTTAGGGTATTTTAAGTGGTTAAAACACCAAGACCTAGAATAAGACCCCATTCTTCAAAGTGAACCTTTTCTCTCAAATAAATTCTCTCTCTAGAACTCCATGGAAGCCGTTGATGAAGCTTCAAGCTAGGGGATGGGTTCCTACTGATTTCTCCTTTAAATTCTAAGGAAATTAATCATAAATGTATGGAGATTTTATCTTTGATTCTCCTTTCAATCAAAGAGCCAAATCAAAGTGATTTCAATATTTTTCAAAAATACTAAAAACCCCAATTTAAATTCTAAGCTTTGGTTCTTGCATGAAAGTATTTCAAATGATGATTTATGTTACTATTGATGGTTTTAAGGTAAAAAACTCCATGAACCCTTGCATATCTTGAAACCCTAATTTTGGGTGTAAAGTGGGTCTATTGATTATGAGCTAATAATGTGATATTAATGTGTAGATTGTTATGGGCTATTGATTTATGTTTTTTTCTATATTGAATTATGAGTAATTGATGGTCAATTGTGTTACATTGGATGTTGGCCTTGAATGGGCAATTGGGACCTAAGGTTTATGATGATGATGAAGTTGTGAATAGGTTATTAATTGTATTATTGTATAAATATGTTGTAGATGTTAGAATTGTAAGGTTTGATCCCTTTGAAAGTGGGGAGGTGTTTACTTTATAAGTATGTTGTGATAATGGCCTTGTAGGCAAAGTTGGATGGTTGTTGTTTTGAGTAATGTTGATTATGTGAAGGTAATGTGATATGATGTAAGTTTGTGTATGGTCTAAAAGCATGAAAGGTAATCTTGTGTAGAGACTTTATGTGTTATGCTTGATTGTTGTCTTCTTTGAATGACTTATAATGAAGGTGAGGTTGGGATAGATTATGTTTACCTACTCTCACACCTAGTGAAAAATGAATGAA
>JAJOOS010024697.1:0-15103 GCA_029582725.1 Solanum chiquidenum
AGATTTTTGAGTAATTATCTCAAACTAAAGAAAGATGTGTTTAAAACACTTATGAGCTAAAGTATTTTTGGGAGTAGTATTGAGCACCGAATTGGGGACACGAGTTCATATCAACTCAACTTCCCATAAGAACCATGCGCCAACATGGAATTTGACGGATCATTCTTTTTAGATGATCACGTGAGATTAAGATGTTATTCTTAAAATCTTACCCACCCCATAGGAAATCTCTACATCTTCTGTCTACAGTTTTTCTTTACTTTGTGGTAGGACAAAAGCTGATCCTTAGAAGTTGTTAATTGAGAAAAATGTTGATGAGTTTATGACTTCAATCCTCCTAGCGTAGGATAGTTATTTTGTACAATTTTTGTAAGAGTGATGATGATGTACATATTTTATGTGCTACTTTGCTGACTTAGTTGTGCCAAAGACCGCTAATGTGATGTGAATTAGGGAAAGATCTTCATTTAAACGACTAAGATCATAGATCATCTTAAAACTAAAAAAATAATCCAACAACCTCAATACAATTAGCTACTGAATATATATGCACAGCTGATTGAGAAAATAAAATGTTTGCTTATTTCCACTTACACATATGTGGAGCATAGATCGAAACAAATTTGTTTAATTACTTAAATATGAACTATTTTTCTTCCACATTTGCTCTCAACCAACTTTTATTTATGGTCTTTTGTAGGTGGAGAAGATAATCAACGGGATAATCAAGTGGATGATAAAAGCAGTGAAGACCTTGCTTGATATAATTGATTGAAAGTTGTAGAAAACTATTGCTTTAGCTCGACTCTTTTGTTTTTTTGACATTTTGAAACTTGTGTTAATCTACAATCTTTTGTTTTAATTTCTATTAGTATAAAACTTGTGTAAACTTTTGAAAACATGTGTTTTGGTATATATAATTTACCTTTATAGTTATTGTGACTAGGATATTTCGAATTATAGATATGATTCGGCTACATAATTAGTCGTTTTCTTCTGTGATTTAATTTAGATAATCTTTTTATAAACTCCTGTTGATTTTTAAATATATATAATGCTCAAGAAACATAAACTGTTGCAATAGGTCGGGAAAAACTGTAGATTCATATAGATTGGTTGCAATAGAAAATAAAACTATTGCAATATCAATAAAAAATGTTGCCATAATATTAAAAAAAAAACTGTTGTGATAAGAACAACATATTGCAACGGTTACTAACCGTTACCACAAACTCTAATGCAACGGTTGTTAACTGTTACAATCGATGTAGTATTATAGTCCCTATAAATGGAAGGATAACCGTTGCAATAGAGGTACTTATACCAACGCTTTTCAGGAACCGTTACTTTAACCGTTACAATAGAGCTACAGTAACGCGAGCAGATGAGACGGTTGGCAAACCATTGCTTTAGCTCTATGGCAACAATTTTAGGTCCTATTGCAACACATATGAAACCATTGTGATAGACCAAAATTCTAGTAGTGGGGGTTCCAACATCAAGGGAGAATAAAACAGAAATAGAGAAGCAACCTTTAACTTAAAAAAACACACAAAACTCAAAATAACAAAAATACAATAAAAAAGGGAATATTGGCACGAAGACCCTGACCCCACCATAAATAGAATGCATTGTCCTCAATGAAAATCAAATAAAAGTACTAGGAAGCCGAGATAAAGGGTCCTCCTAATAGGATATGCCTGTGGAACACTCTCATCTGGAGTCTCGGGTGGTGAAGCCTCAAAAGGGGCATCGATGACCGGCAAAAGGATCACTGGAGGCGATAGGGAAGGTTCAATTGGGGCATCAGTGTCCGGCGCAGCAGTAGGAGGTATGGTAGAGTTTGGAGTGACTCCACTAGACCCAACCTCTAAAGTCTCTCGAAGAGATCTCTCCGGGGCTGCCTGAAGAATGACTTTCTCGATATCCTGTAGCTTAGTCAATGTCTTATCCATCTCGTGCTCTTCACCACACAACTCGTCCTTGAGCAACTTCTTGAACCTCAACCATATTTCATGCAAAGGCTAACCTCCAATACACTAGAAATTTTGGATTTGAGATGAAGTTTTACCCTTTTCGAGGGTGGAAAGAATCTCTCCAAGAAGACATCAATTAGATCTTCCCACGAAGTGATTGAATTATTTGGCAATTCTGCCAACCATCTTGTAGCCTCTCCCATTAAAGAGAACGGAAATAGCCTCAACCTTGCGGATTCTTGAGAGATATTTTTTAACACAAAGGATCCACATACCTCCTTGAAATTCCTAAGGTGTTTATGGGGATCCTCATGATCTAGACCCCCAAAATGACCTTTCATCTAGAGCAATTGTATCATAGTTCCGGTGATGTAAAACACAGTCCTCCTAGTTGGAGGAGGTATCCGGATCTCTCATATGGTTTGAATGACATTAATGAGCATGTAATTTAGATCACTCATGCTGTCGTTTTGACCATAGTGATTGTCATTGTCACTCTTATGGTCACTCTTTTTTCAACTTGCAAATCAGCCAATAAAAATATCAAACAATAAATCTACTACAAATAAACAAAATCAAAAAAATCTAATTTCTCAATTAGAATTCTCAACCACCACTCCCCTGCAGCGGTGCCATTTTTTATAACGCTCAAATCACCCTCCAAAATCAATTAAAGGAGTGAGCGATTGTAGTCAGTAAAAAACCCAACAAAGAGTCGGGGTCGAATCCCACAGGGAATGGTATATTGTAGAGAATTTTTTATCAAGAAATTTAGACTTTAAATTAGCTCATTTGCAACAGTAAAAACAATTGGGTGGGTGGTACCACCAAATTAATATAAAGATTTGATTATCAATTTTCACACTTAAACTAAAATATCAAAGAAATCAAGAGTTAACAAGTAATTTAGGGGTGCAAGGATTGGAAAACGTGTCACATAGGGGTGATTGTGCTTCTCTATAGTGATGAACATTCATGAATAGGTGATGGCATCTTCATTGACGCTAATCACCTTTCGATCTCAAAGCATCTATGACTAGAATCTCCTTGCGGTCTCATCTAAATGTCAATCCTAAACAACCCAATGCCTTACTCTATTTTGTATTTCAAGAATAGGGAAAATAGATATGACCCATAACCTCTCTTTCAAGAAAGATACATACATCGAATCAAACCTAAATTTCTAGTATTGAACTACTTACCCACTCCAATTAATCTCTTTTGAGCATTAACCAGAGATTGGAAGTAGGAATTAAAATTGCAACCTTAACCCATAGGTTAATCTCATGGTAATTAGACCAAATTTATGTATGAACAACAACAACACAGAGCATAACACAATACCAACTACATTAAATCAACACCCAACCACCACTTTGGAGGTTGAAGAACCCTAGCTTTCCTTTGAGATCCTTGGAGAGAAAACCTTGAGAATTTTTTGGAGTTTTAAGTGAATGAGAAGGGATGGGTATAATTTTAAGAGTAACATAGTTACATGACTTAGCTATAGGGTAAAAAGGACATAGTTTAGTTATAGAAAAGGTAGGGAAAGATCTAAATAACCCTGAATTAACACTGACGGAAGGCATCTATGAACCGACCTACGGTCAATACATAATGCTATGGACTGTCCTGGTCAACTGTAGAACAAATACTTGAGACTAGGGGTGTTCACGGGTCGGTTTGGATCAGTTATTGGTCAGAACCAAAACCAAATCAACTTAATCGGTTTTAAAATTATCAAAACCAAACCAAACCAAATATAATATATATTTATCGGTTTGGTGGTTATCGGTTTCGGTTTGGTTTGGTTTGGTTATTTGGTTATTAACCATACACAAAATTAAAAGAAACAATTAATTCAAAATGTGAAAAAAGTGACAACAATCCATTCAAAACAAAAAATAGTTAGAATGACTTAAATTACTGAACTTTCGATCACTAAATTTACTATCAATAAAGCTTTTTAAAATTCACTATATTGGCCTAGAAGGAAGAGACAATAACATTTTCAGTTCCACGAAGAATTGTCATAGACACTCATATACATTAAATCAATAAGATAAATATTTCATCTTGGGCATTTTTGCTTTCAATAAGTAAATTATAAAGAAATTTTAATGAAAATATGAATAAGATATTTAAAATTATTTATAAAAACAATATATTAGGTATTTATATTAATAAAATATATGTATATAATTCATCAGATTGGTTCGGTTATTTTTTCAGTTTTTTCTAATAAAACCATAACCAAACCAAATACTATCGGTTTTCAAAAATCTAAAACCAAACCAAACCAAACCCAAATAAAATCGGTTTTATTTTATCAGTTTGGTTTGGTTTTTTGGTTTAGATTGATTTTTATCCAAACCGTGAACACCCCTACAGTTGAGACCATATTTTCTGAACAAAACCACGAGTACTTCCTACGATCTGTAAGCCTTGCTATGGGTCAGAGGTCCCAACCGTAGAACCCTAGGTTTAAAAAATATTTTACCAAGTTTGAACCTAACCTACAACCATTTCCTATGAGTCGTACATTCATCTACAAATTGTCTTGAACTCTTCTAGGAGTTTTGATTTTCCCGATTTCTCACCCAAATTCTACAACTGCCTACCTATGGCCCGTAGGTTTTAGTACGATCTGTAGGTAGGACTCGTTAGAACTACAACAACAAAAGATCTACAACATTTTATTTCCAACTCGACTTTAAAATTTTTGAGGTGTTACAATATATGACTGAGAGTCTAAGTGGTTTAATACTTGTTGTTATATGTATTGTTTTTGCATTACATATCTTGGACTGATCGTGTGATCTTACCAGTATACTGTAGTTTGTGTACTGATATTGCACTTGTTCTTTCCTTGTTTAGTATAGGGCATCTACCCATGGCTGATCCAAGACCTCGAATAAGAGACACTTGATTTTGGATCCAAGGGTAGGCTACATCTTTCAGGATGTCATGGGTTCTTATACATTTTCTTGTCCCTGTTTTTGGACATAGACATTAAATCATAGATTTATGTTTAGTATTTGGGGTTGCATCCCAGTTTTTATTGTTTACAGATTTGGTATGACGAATTTGAGTTCTAGGGGTTATTTTTCTACATGAATTGTTTTTGGACTATTGGGTTGAGTTGATGGGGACTCAATTCTATAACTGACTAAACTATTTTCATTACTTTTATATGATGAACTTCTCTTATTTAAATGGTGTTTGGTTGGTTTTTGAGTTAGTGTGAGTGTCACTCACGATGGTGAAGATTGTGAAAAACTTGGCATCAAAGCCCTAGGTTCGTTAATCTCATTTTACCAAAATGAGTCTTGTAGATTCCTACGAAATGGTAGGGAGATGTTGGTACTTTTCTTCAAGAGGCTACATGACTTTAGAAAATTTTCTTTCTTTTTTCGTGCAATAACTTGATTCTAATTGGTATTTGTCTATCCAAATTGGTATCTAACTCTTTCACTCTTCTATAAGTATATGGGTACCACTTGACATTATGGTGAAAGGGTAGTAGCTCCAACGACAAAGCAAACAACTGATCATGTAATGAGAAGACGTGGTAGAGGCAGAGCAAGAGGTACGTGTAAGGGCAGAGGCAAAGGAAGGGAAACACCCACTAGAGATGGAGCTCGAATTGAGAATGTACCAAGTGTAGTGACCTCACCCCCACCCCAGGATCCTGTGGAGGAAGAGATTGAGATTGAGGATGATGCTAAACCAGAGGTGAGGACACAAACTGGGATGGTAGGTATTTCCCCTATAGACGCGGGACTGTTCAGTTGGTACTAGATTTTCTGAGTGGGTTGTTAGGTCCTGGAGCTATTTCAATGGTTCAGACTACTTAGATTTTGGTCAGTCATACTATTGTTGCCACTATTCTGAAAGTGTATGGGGACTTGGGCGCTGAATATGTGTTATGTCCATTGCTTAGCCCTGTGATGACTGATACAGAACATAAGATGTTGAACAAGTTCTTGAGCTTAAGCCTCCAATGTTTCATAGTTCCGAGGATGAAGATGCGTTCAAGCCCATATTGGATTGCTATGAGAGGCTTTCATAAGTTGGGCTTTGTGAACCAACACGTTGTGGAATTTTTAACTTTCCACGTTTAGGGTAAGGCAAATTAGTAGTAGAGAACTTTTATGTAATGTCGTTCATTGGTCTTACCTCTATTGACTTGGGCACAAATCCACGTCTTGCTCTTAGAGAAGTATATTCCTAGTATCTTGAGAGATAGAAAGAAGGATAATTTTGTAGCTCTTAAGTAGGCTAACATGAATATGGTTGCATATGAGGCTAAGTTCTATGCCTTATCCTGATATGTTACACAATTTGTGAGCATTGAAGAAGAGAGGATTTGGTTATTCATCAAATGTTTGAGTTTTAAATTGCATGTTTTGTTTATGCATATGAACTCCATAGGTAAGAGTTTCAATAAGATGATTGACTTCATGAAGAAGGTAGAGGGATTTCTATAGCGTGGGCAGGCCAAGACATTGCCTAAGAAGTACAAGAATGTTGGTAACTATAGTGGTTAATATTCAAAGGGCTCGGGTCAGCAAACATACTTAGCTCACCCAATTCAATCGGATATGCTCGTTAATACTAGAGGTCAAGGGGATTCTTATGCATTAACTAGTAGGCCTTTATTTGATCGTGGTTGTTTACATTGTGGTTATTGCGGGAACTTAATAAGGAATGCCCCCACAGTCAAGAAGTTGTTCAGGTTCAGCAGCAGACTAGAGTAGTGATTCCAACAGTGATTTCAAATGCTATGATTACATGTACTATTCTTGTCTGTGACTAAATGACTAATGTGTTATTTAATCCAAGTTCTACTTATTCTTATGTATCTATCACATTTTCTATGGGATTTGATTTGATTTGTAATACCCTTGATGCTCATATCTATGTTGCTAGGTTGTAGTAACCTATATGTATCATGATTGTTCTATGTTTTTAAGGGCCTACATTAAAGGTCATATCTTTCCTTCGGGCTAGAAAACTAGTAGGGCAAGGTGGTTTGGCCTATTTTGCTCATATTTGGGAGGTTGGTGTAGAGGATTCTCCTTCATTTGAGTCTATTCATGTGGTTTTTGAGTTTTTGGAGGTGTTTCCTACATATCTCCCTGTATGACTCCGGATAGGGAATATGGTTATGTATTGATTAATAGCCGGGCACTCGCCTAATCTTTATTCCTCAATTTTACATGGCTCCAACAGAGTTTGAGAGCTTAAGACTCAACTTCAAAATTTGCTTGATAAGGGATTTTTTCATTATAGTTCTTTTCCTTAGGGTGTTCCTATCTTGTTTGTAAAGAATAAGGATGGTAGCATGAGGATGTCTATAAATTACCGACAATTAAATAAGGTAACTATCGATAATAAGTATACTTTGCCTCGCATAGATGATTTGTTTAACTAGTTGCAGGGGCTTCTATATTTTCTAAGATTGATGTGAGGTCAGGGTACCATCAATTAAATATTAGACCAGAATACATACATAAGACAACTTTCCGAAACTGGTATGGGCATTACAAGTTCTTGGTTATGTCGTTTGGGTTCACTAATGCACCTGTGGAATTTATGAGTTTGATGAATTGGGTGTTTGCGTCATTCTTGGATTCTTTTTTTATTGTGTTTATGGATGATATCTTGATTTACTTTAAGGGAAAGAAGGAGCATGCAAACTATGTTCGCATTGTTCTAGGTATCCTAGAGAAACAAAAGTTGTATGCCAAATTCTCTAAAATGTGAATTATGGATGACTTTAGTTGCCTTTCTCAGGCATGTGATTTCGAAAGAAGGGGTGATGGTAGATCCCCAAAAGATTGAGGCATTTAACAATTGGGTTCAGCTTAGCTCTTGACAAAGGTTAGAAGTTTTGTGGGGCTTTCTAGCTATTATCAAAAGTTTATGAAGAACTTTCCTTCCATTGCTATGTATTTGACAAAGTAGACACAAATGAAGGTACCTTTCGAGTGATAAGATAAATGTGAAAAGAGTTTCCAAAAGCTTAAGGATCTTTTGACTACAATGTCTATCTTGACCTTGCCAGCGGAACGTAGAGATTTCATTATTTATCGTGATACTTTACATTCGAGTTTGGGTGCTATGTTGATGCAAGAAAAGAATGTTATAGCTTATGCTTCTAAAAATTTGAAGATTCAAGATAAGAACTATCCCACCCATGATTTGGAGTTGGCGGCGAAGGTGTGTGCTCTCAAAATCTTGTGACATTATTAGTATGGGGTTAAGTGTGAGGTGTTCATGATCATCCCAGTCTTCAGCATGTGTTCACTGACAAGTATATGAACCTGAGACATAGAAGATGGATGGAGTTATTCAAAGATTATGATTTGATCATTAAATATCATCTGGGTAAGGCTAATGTGGTGGCAGATGCATTGAGCTAGAAGATAGTTAACATGGGCAGTTTGGCTTACTTGGGGATGTCTAAGCGACCCTTGGCTAGAGAAACTCAAACTTTAGAGTATGAGTTCATGTTGTTTGGCATCTCTAAGAAGGGTGGACTGTTAGCCAATATTGAGGTTCAACCCACCTTCGTAGATGAAATCAAGGCCAAGCAATTTGAGGGTGAGGAGTTGGTCAAGCTCAAAGGTAAAGTGGATTATGGAGAGAACCAAAAGGCCACTCTCAATGTGGATGATGTCCTTAGTTTTATAGGAAGGATTTGTGTTCCTCGGCTTGGTGAATTGATCTGTAATATGCTTGTGGAGTTTGATGATTCATGATATTCTATTCATTCAGGTATTTCCAAGATATATAGGGATTTGATACTACTTTATTGGTGGTGTGGGATGAAGAAAGACATTGCAGAGTATGTTTCTAAGTGCCAGAATTGCCAACACGTGAAGTATAAAAATAAAAAAACATGCAGGTTTGCTTCAGATAAAGCCCATTCCTGGATGGAAATGGAAAATGATAGCCATGTATTTCATGGTAAGATTACCCGAGACCTTGGGGAAATATGATTCAATTTTGGTTATTGTTGACAGGTTGACTAAATAATCCAACTTCATTCTGGTCAGATTGGATTACATCTCTAAGCAGTTGGTGAAAATTTATGTCCAGGAGATTGTAATGTTGAACAAGGTACTCCTTTCTATCATTCAAACCGTGACACTCAGTTTACATCGAAGTCTTGGGGAAAGTTTCATGAGGCATTGGGCACTCAACTCACTTTAAGTAGAACTTTTCATTCATAGACTAACGGTCAGTCAGAGAGGACTATTTAGGTATTAAAGATATGTTGAGGGCATGTGGAATTGATTTTGGAGGCCACCAGGATCAATTCTTACCCCTATATGAGTTCTCATTTAGTAATAGTTATCCTACCAGCATTGATATGACACTATTTAATGCACTCTACGGTAGGGGATGCTAATATCCCATAAATTGGTTTGAGGTTGGAAATGTGAAATCCTTAGGTATGGATTTGGTTAGGAAAGCTCGAGAAAGGGTGAGGGTGGTTTAGGATAAGTTGTTGGCGGACCAGAGTAGGAAGAAGGAGTATGCGGATTGCAAGATAAGGGTCATGGCTTTTCAGGTTGATGATCAGGTCCTATTCAAGGTTTCACTTATGAAAAAATTCATGAGGTTTGAAAATAAAGTTAAGCTTAGCCCTCGCCATATTGGTCCATTCAAGTTTCTTGAATGTGTAAGGCCAGTGGCTTACAGGTTAGCACTGGCACCTAACCTGTCTAGGGTTCCTCCAGTGTTTAATATGTCTATTCTAAAGAAGTACCATGTGGATTGATAGTATATCATCAAGTGGGACTCAATAGTGTTGGACAAGGACTTGAAATATGAAGAGGGGCCAGTTGCGATTCTTGATTATGATGTCCAAGTGTTAAAGAAAAAGGAGATCAAGTAAGTAAAGCTTTAGTGGAAAAAAATTCTAATTGAGGAGACTACTTTGCAGACAAAAAGGGACATGCGAGACAAATACCTCATTTGTTCAAAGATTAAGGTACTACCTCCTTTCTATTTTACCTTAGTTTTTCTTGTTTGATCAGTAGGGGACAAGTGATGGATAAATTGCTATCTATTGTAAGGACCTGAATCGATCGGTTGTTATGAATAAGTCAACAGTGAAAGAATTTGGGCTAGAAAGCTTTTTGGGTAGTGACTTAATTTTTTTTGGTTAGGCCAACATCAGACGAAATATGGATTAGGTGAGGTCTAGGGCAATCTGGAAATTGGTGGGACGTAAATTTGAAGCTTGGTTAATATTTTCTTGTAGAAAAAACATTAAGGAATCCATATGGAATTTCATAATCGAATTCGGATAAGTAGAACTCTCGGAATCGATCTTAGCGTGGACATGTCAGGGCGTCTAGGGAATGAGTTGAGTTGTGAAAAATGGAGTTTCTCATAATTTTAAGTTAATGAAGTTTGTGAATCCCACTATAGCGCTAGGCATCCCGCTATATCAGAGTGTGCAGATCGTTATTGTGGGGCTGCTCTAACTGGGTAAAACAAGATTTAATACAAAAAACAACGCCAAAACCCTATTTTTTTGTACTTTGTGTTCTTGGAGTTGGGAGGGCAATTTTGGACAGTTTGTTTTTCCATGAAATTCATCGGTAAAGGTAAGTTTTAGACTCCTCAACCTATTGCTCTAATTCTTAAGACTTAGAATATAGGTTATTGCTCTTAAGGGAGGATTTTGACATGATTACATGGTGAAAAAATCCTGAGTTGGGGAAGATGATCATATATTGGACCAGGATTAGGATTTGTTGATAATCCAAATAATAATAGGTCATTATTGATTGATTCTTATTTTTATTCAATTGTTTAGACAATGAACAATCCAGGCACTACTCAACGGGAAAGCTCAGGTTCTTTGGAGTTTCCAAGAGGCTTGATTTGAGGTAGGGGATGATTGTATGTTTCTGATTTATATATGTATGCATGTTTACTGTTTGTAGTGTCATTGATGCAATGTATTGTAGTGAATAAATACAAGACACATATAATTCTACCATGTAGGTAATCTTATGCAATTAACTTGTTATTATGACGTGTGGTTTTCAAATGGTATTGTTTGTTGTGCGTATGATTTTGCATTATTATTTATGATTGTTGGTTGGCTCAGGTACCACGTCTATACTAAATATAGATAGATTGGGTACCACACTGATATACTAACAGTTTGGGTTTGGGTTTGGGTTCCATGAGAGGAACAATTATGTTATTGTGGTTCCTTGAGAGAACTGAGCATTTGCATTTGTGAACTATTTACATTCATATGTTAGACTGGCTGTGTGATCCTGTACCTATAATTTATGTACTGATAATGCACATGTTCTTTTCTTGTTAAGTATAGAGCATCTTTCAACGGCTGATCCGAGACCTCAAATAAGAGACACTTGATTCTGAATCCAAGGGTGAGCTACATCTTTCAGGATTTGTCATGGGCTCTTCTGTATTTTCTTGTCCATCTTTTCGAACATAGACATTTAATCTTAGATTTATATTTTGTATTCGGGGTTGTATCACTAGTTTTGACTTTTTAAAGTTTTGGTATGATGATTTTTTGTTCTAGGGGTGGTTTTCCCGTGTTAACTAATTTTGGAATATTGGATTGAGTTTATGAGGACTCAATTCTTTAGTCAACTAAACTATTTTCATTACTTTTATATGTTGAACTGCTCTTATTTAAATAGTGTTGGTTTTGTTTCGGTCTTTGGTTCTCCCACCAAATGTTTTATAGTGGATGTCACTCACAACAATCGGGGTCGTGACAAATAGTTAGTTTCTTTTTTTTGTACCATTTAAGAAAAAAACTTAATTCACTATTTTAAAATAAAATAAAATTCACATTATCTTATTGTTAAATACATCATCAACCATAAAATTGAGCATAAATTCTACTTAAAGGTAAAGGGAAATTCAATATTTTCTACCTTTATATAAGAACGACCCTATATATTAATTAGAATGAAAAGAGCAACTAGTATATATATTATAAATTAAACTCATTTTCTCTATAAGAAAATGTATATAAATCTTGAAATGACATTATAAGAAAAGAAATAAACAAGTTGCTATTCTAATACAATTAAAGGAGAAATCATAAATTGCACAAATATTGGACTCTTATTATCCTAAACAATTTTTTTTTATTATTATTCCTTATTTTCAAGAGGATCCCCCCCCCCCCCTTTTTTTTTTTTACTATGCTCTTTAGCTAATCATTTTATTATTTTTCTTTTTTTGATTTATTGACTTTCATTTACCTACCCATTTTGTTAAACATTAGGGTTATTTTTTCATAATTTTTACTTTTGCTTTTCCGTTTTGTTTACAAGGACTGCATATATATAGTATTTTTATTCCTAATTTTTCTCCTTCAAAAAATAACTTTCCACATGGCACGTACACCTGTAATTTTGTTTGAATAGGGTTTTTGGTCAAATTAATGTAAATTCTGAAAAGAGAATTTACATTCAAATTAATCCAAGATTCCTTTTTGAGTGTTTTTAGTTCTTTGCTTTGGGTCAAATTAATCCAAGATTCCTCATTTTTTATTTTTTTTTATTTTCTTTCAGTTGACTTTTTTTTTATTTAATATGTTTTTCATTTTTGTTGGTTTTTTTATTAGTTGAATTTTTTTTGTTTATGACTTTTTCTTGAAATAAAATATTTTTAGTGGTGTTATTTTGTTTCTTTTTTATTTTTGGGTATTTTCTTTCTAGGTTTGATTTTACATATAGTTTTACTACAATTCTAGTTAATTTTTTTATTTTTTAATCTATTGAGTTATTATTTGGGTGTATCGAAATCATTGGCGCCGGGGAAAATTCTAAATTTTCTTATGGACTTTTTATGGATGACTTTTGCTTATATATGATATAAATTTAGTGGTGTTTGATTGTGTTATAACAATTTTTATGTGAATTTTGAATTTTGTTTTATCAAACTTTATCATTTTTACCTTTTTCAATTTTAGTGAATTTGATTAGAAAACCCTAAAATAGCTTGAAATTAATTGAAATGTGTTATGCTTTTCATTTTAAAGGTTAATTTATCTTGTTCAGGCATTTGTTTTATTGTAACGCTTGTTAATTGAATGACAACGAAAAATTGAATTTGAAAATTAGGATTCATTAAAGACTTTCACACTCAATTAATTAAAATGAATATGTATTAACCATGCCATTACTATTGTATTAAATGTATTAGATTTATATCATATAAATTGTACACATGTCAATCTATATATATCTTTGACGATATGTTTGAGAATTGATACAAATAACATTTATTTATACATATAAAAGTATGATTATAAGTTGATTTTATGTAGTTTTATTTCAGTTTGATGGAGGCATCAATTAAAGGAGATTGGCGTGATGAAAATGATTCGAAATTATATATTGATCTTAATGTTCCAGTGCCAGGGTTAGTGCCAGTACTCTCTTCATGATACTAGTGAGCAAGTTCTTTTTTTTTCTACATTGATATTCATGTCTACTAAAAGCTAAGGTTTTTTTTTTTTGTGAAAGGATTTAATTCTCTCTTCGCCATTATAGGGTTTATTTCTCATATAATTACTCAACTAGAATAATTATTATTACTTCAGAAAGTCATCTTGTTATTGATTCTAATTTTTTTTCAAGAAACAAAATGACTAATTCGGAGATTTAACTAGTAGTTGAGTGACCGCATTAGAAATTAATTCCAGAATATAAGCAGTGTTGGTATGCTAATTACACTCATAAGATTGAAGCTGATCAATGTGATTTGCCTGAGGATATTGCAAATGATCTACAACATCATAAAACTCCAAAAGTGCGGTTGATGACCATGAAGTCAGATACAATTGTTGCACCTATGGATAAGAGTATCAATATTTCTCAGAAAAAGAGGAATATGTTTCAAGAAAATGGTCGTAGGTTTGGGATGAATAACTTAGATGGTAAATCGACAAAAATATCGAAGGCATGTAATCAAAATAAAAAAGTTATGAGGATTTCTATGAAAAATGTAGTTACTAATTCATGTACAGGAGATAATGGATTTGATGGAGAGAAATTTTGTCTGCAGAGTGGTAGAGAAAGTGTCAATATTAAGCATACAAGTAAAAAAGACTATGGAGTAAGCCAAAGGAAACATAATCAACAGGCTCAAGTTGTGAGTGGATGCCCTCTTCAAATTCTCTTGGAAGGAAAAAAACAGTGATCTTGACACTAGTGGATCTGGTGCTAATATTCTCATTCAACCGTCACATGCTTCCCCAAGTATCGAAAAAGTTCAATGTCATTTGAGGAATAATAATAAATCATTGGATACAAAAAAACACTTTGATTTGAACAACTTGCTTGAAGATACACATGCCTCTTCTCATATGAATGTCATTTCTCATCCAGAAAATGAGGTATATTTGAAACAAAAGTTACGCCAAACTCTAAGCAGCTTCAAGGGTGCTGTTATAATCCAAAGAAAGAACACACCATGTTGTCCATTGACTATTTTGAAGGGTGATAAGAGGTGTGATTCTCCCAAGGAAAATGGGGTTAAATTAAATCAATCTTTTAAAAAAAGAGTTATTCCTATAGTAAGACAACCAATAGTGGTTCAATCAAGGAGAAATGGATTCATCAACATCAACCTCAACTACGAGCAAGAGATTCATATCTCTCCAAATCCTCTTCAACAAAAAAGTCATCAAATTCAAAAATTAGTGGTACGTCTTGATATTATCTTAGAAATATTGTTATTATTACTTACAATAAATTTCTTAAAGGGTAATGTTAAATGGCCAGAAAAAATTGGCCAGAATTTGGCCAGAAAGGTAAAAAGACTATAATATCCTTATTTCAATTTTTGCATTTATTCCATCATACTTTTCCCTCCAAAACAAAAGTAATTTTTTTCTATTTCCCAAACTCCTTGAACTACTAAAATACAAACTTTTTGGCTACCAAGGGAAATAAAAGTGTTTTGTGTATATTTATGTGTGTATAGTTCATTCGATTTATTTATAAAAAAAAATTGTGCAGTTAATTAAAAAAATTGTAGTTTCGTTTTTATACATTAATATTTTAATTTCGTTTTTATACATTAATATTTTAATTTCGTTT
>JAJOOS010024698.1:0-35916 GCA_029582725.1 Solanum chiquidenum
GAAAATGTTTTCCTTAAGTTTTGAAGGGAAGTCATTTTCCTTAAATTTGAGGAAAATGAGTTGATTTGGAAAACATTTTCCAAAATATTTAACCCAACCAAACATGAGAAAATTGGAAAACATTTTCCGGAAAATGTTTTCCTTCATACCAAACACACCCTAAATATATCTATATTTTGTTCTCTGTTTTATGATCATATCATCATTCTGTTTTCCGGATTAAATACAATGACTCGATATATTTTGAATTTTAGTACTTAACTATTCTCTATTTTTTAAAAGAAAAAGTCAAATATTGGATCAAAACGGACATAAATAAAGGGGCATGAATAGTGAAGATTCATATATTCGATATACATATGGACTTAGTTGCTACTTAACTTTCGAAGCTATACAACATTGGGGTTGTTGGTATTACTTCATTAAACAAATTTCTTTTGAGACCCCATAAAGGTAAAATCTGCCTTACGTTCTATCCTCTCTAGACCTTACTTGTTGATTACACTGAATATGTTGTTGTTGTGTAACAAATTTCTTTTGATCAAAATGAACAGGAACAAAGATGATCCCTATGACAGAATATGGACTCCTGGTTCTGGAAATTTAATAGAAACACTCACTAGTGATGCCACAACTATTGACACTAGTCATGGAGATCAACCCCCACAACAAGTGTTACAAAATGCAATTTCCACAAACAATTCATTAAATATCATATCATGGAACATGAATTTTCTTCCCATTGATAATGTTATCTACATGAACATGTACTTCTCTGAAGTAACTCAACTTGATGCCAACCAAACAAGATCATTCAGGATTTTTCAAGACACTGAGTCTATCTCTGACCCAATTTTGCCACCTTATGAGGATTTTATTCAAATGTATGTTAGCAATCTCACTGTTTCACCAGCCACTGTTTTTTCTGTTGTGAGAACCACAAATTCAACACTTCCTCCTCTTATCAATGCCTTGGAAATTTTCACTATTAGTAATGCATTGACTGATGGAACAAACAGCCAAGATGGTACGTACACCCTCTTATATTTAATCTGTCGTAGCAGATAACTTATCTCATGTTACTTATAGTTATTTGATTGTGTAAATTCTTTAACACGCTTTCAATGTATAGAAATTAATCTCGATTTATGAGTTTGACTTCTATACGTTTAATAGTATAAAAGAATGTATACACTTACCTAAAAGATTACCATTATATAAGTTAAATGCTTTATTTATTGATATTTCTAATATTGTTGAATTATAAATGGGATATTATACTTACTGAAGTACTATATATATTTTTTTTATATATAGTGGAGACTTTAATATCATTGCAAAAGGAATTTGAAGTATTACAAGGCTGGATTGGTGATCCTTGTCTTCCATCACCTTTTACATATGATTGGATCAATTGTAGCAGCAGTGATCCACCTCGCATTACAGCACTGTAAGCAAAATTTAATTAATGTTAATAGATATACTTTTAAGAGTTGTCTGGTGTACAAAATATTCTGTGCAGGGTCCGAAAAAAGACCGTACCCAAGGGTGTAATGCAAACAATCTATTCTAATGAAAACATTAGTTATTATTTTTACGGCTTGAACACGTGACTTATAAGTCACACAAAAATAATTTTATGGTTGCTTCAGGGCGCGCTCCCCCTTTAAATAATTGTATGGATTTTTTTTTTGTTGTTAAAATAAAATTAATTTACAGGTACTTGAGTAAATTCAATCTATCAGGATCACTTCCAGATTTTAGTTCCATGGATGCTCTTGAGACAATGTAATGTTTCTTGTTTTTTTTTTTTGAATTTAATTTAAATACATTTCTTCCTAAATAGGGATATTTTTATTTTATTTAATTTCTAACACTTTTTTTTGTGCTTCTTGGATTGCAGTGATTTGAGTAACAACGATTTGGATGGACCTATTCCTGATTTTTTTGGCACATTACCGAATCTAAAAGAACTGTTAGTATAAAACTATTATATTCTGATCGATTTAATTAGCTTGTTTGGTCAATCTTCTCGGACGCTAAAAGTATTTTGGAAAAAAATTGGTTTATTTTAGAGAATTAAGGTGTTTGATAAAAAATAATTGTAAAAAATAAAATAAAATTTCAAATAGTAGCATAAGTTGAAAAAAAGGGGCTTTCCCGTCAAAACACTTTTGAAATTTTGACCAAGCACAAATTGTTGCTCTATAATATTGAAAAAAATGTTTTTCGTGTTAACTAGATAAACTTTAAAAAACTATTTTTTTTATAAGAAAAAATAATATATATTTCCAAAATAAACAGATTTTGTAAAATTTAACCAAACAAGCTATAATTTATATAAACTAACGATATTATAATTACTTTATAAATAACTTAGTAATTGTCTTACTATATTTTAAAATAATTATGAGCTTATTTGAATGGACTTTTGACTTTTGACTTTATAAATCACTTATAATTTATTTTTATTATTTTGACTTAAATTAAGTGCTTAAATTTTATTTTATTTTTATCTAAATATAACAAAAATATTTGAAAGTTATTTTAACTTTAAAACACCTAAAATAAGCTAATACAAACTTACCCTTATAAAAAAAATATGCTAATGCTTTTATTTTTATCTTGTTATGATACATAATTTTGGTCTAATTTCTTTTCAGGAATTTAGCAAATAACAAGTTCACTGGACCAGTCCCTGCTTCATTGTCAAACAAAAATGGCCTAACCATAGAGTAAGAAAAAGCAACATTAAACATATCTTCTGTTATATTTCTTGAACTGTTTTGCCATTGAAAAGTTAAAAATTATTTTACATACCTAATAAAATTATTTTTAATCTTTATTATTTCCATATATAACATTTCATTTTAAAAATAAAAAAAACATAAAGTACTTTGACAAAATTTGTTATGAGTCAATTTAAGCTACATATCAATCCAAAATCTACTTAACTAATAAATAAACAGATTAAACAGATCATATTTTCATCAGCTAATTTTTTGTTTTTTTCCCCAGTACTTCAGGCAATTTAGGTTTGTGCAGTTCATCTGATGAATCTTGCCAAAATAATGATTCATCATCACCAGGAAATGATCAACCAGCAACTGGATCAACCAAGAAAAATAATAATAAGAAGAAAAATAATATGCCAATAATACTGGGTACTACAATTCCAGCCTTCTTGCTTGTTTGGGCTATTGTGGGTATTTTTGCTATTTTACACTACAAAAACAAAAGGGCTACTACATCTCTTGTCAATCCAGGTAAGGTTAACAGTTTGGATATAGAATTGTTATAATTTTTTGGAATTCGAAAAACTCTAAAAGGTTATTTTCGTATTTTTTTACTCTAAATTGGTTACTATTTATTTTTTAACACTATTTAAATCCAATTAAATATGCACTAATATAAAGTTGCAATTTTCAGGGCAAATTAGTGGAGGCAGCACCCCTTTTGTAGATAGAGTCCAAATGTCTGAAAATTTTGAAAAGAATCCAGAGGTTGCTGCCCATGATCATGAGAACTCAACAAATGTTTAGCTTAACATGATTCTTAATTTCAAAAGGAAAAATAATGCAAGGTTAATTAGAAATATCAAATTTATTATTGAGTTGGCTAGCAAGAAAATAATGCATGTAATGTAAACGTTTAAGATTTTGTAATTTGTTGTAATTAATGTTCTTGTTGTTTTTGGATCATAGTGGCTTTGTTTATCATACCATTCATCAGGATTCTTCCAACATAAATTTGTTGTAAGTTTGTAACAAAATTTATTTTATTATTAATATTTTCGATCTTTATATTCAAACTATCAGTAAAATAATTTTTTCATATGACCTTTATATAATTTATTATATGTTGAAATAATTTCTTTTTTATTTGAATGAATTCAAGAACTTGCTCGATCATCATTTCATTTAATATGATGGGTTCTCTCTTGTGTATTATTAGCTCTAGGTTCACTTAATAGTACTCTATCTACATTGATGATAAATATTGTTAAGGTAGTTGGCGCTAACATTTAAAATTATATCATCTTATTTGAATATCAATTTGAAATTTTCATTTAAGGGGAGCAACTATCCCTATCCCATTTATTTGGTTTGATGCTTGTATAATACGATTTGAATGAACTAATTGACTTTTTAATAAGAAAGGTATATTTGAGGGGTTAATTTCTTGAACTGTTATTCTTTTAATATATTTATAATATAATTTTAAAAAATTAATTGACATGGTTAAAAATGAAAATGAATAGTCTCTATAAAGCAAAATAAGGATTTTATGCATGAGTACTTTATGCATATATTTTATTTTATTTTTATTACAGTATTACCTTTAAATTCTCCTTTATGTTTATCTTTATGTGTAACGAACAATAGTCCATTGGCCTTCAAAGTTTTTTGGGTCCCTTTATTGATTTATAATTATTATAAGAGTTATCAGAAAAATATTTGAGATAAGGCAGGAGTATAATAAACACTCTATAAATACTTTCCTGAAGGTAAGTGAACAATTTTTTTTTTGGATACATGTCATTTCTTAATTCGTTTATTTATAATTAGTTAATACACATAATTATTGACATTAAAACTTATATATATTTAATTATTTTAATTTATTTCTTTTGTAAAATATTCCCCTCTCCTCATTTTGAATAATGTATATTTTTTTCACTTTTATTATTTTTTTATCTTTTCATTTTTAATTATTTAAAGAAACTTACAATTATTTTATATAAAAAATAATATATATTTTTAAAAGTGTCCTTTAATTTTGATATTTTAATCCTCATTTTAATCCTTTTTCACGTTTTATTTGAACTTTATCTGATTGAAGATACTATGTCAACACAAAAGTTACACGATATATAATAGAACTGAGTTAAGTTAAGATGTATCGCTGAAATTTCGCTCATAATTTAACTTATGCCTTATCCCAAAATGTTTTAAAAAATTATAGTAAATCAAAATAATTTCACTCTCCTTAAAATAAAGGAGTAGTAATAAAACTTTATATAAAATAGCATGGAATAAATATTTTTAAGATGAAAATGTTGTTGCTATGGTTGGGCTTTTGGGTTTTGGGTTTCGAAAATGTTTATATATTTGGCCCTTTTCTTTTCCATTTCCCCCTTTTCTTTCTCTCTCTTTCATCAAAATCACCTGACGAAGATCAGTAGCTCGCACCTCTTCTTCTCCGGTAATCTCTTCTCCTTCTCTCTCTATCTGCGCATCGATCTAGACATACTTATCTATTCATAGATGTAACTGTAGATTTTGTATATCCAGCAAAAACGTTAGGGTTCGTACTTACTGTTACTTATCAGCTAGGGCTTTTCGCTTTTGTCCTAGTTTTCTTTTCAATTTACTTATCGAATTGTTAGTTTTTGTTTTAGCGCTATGCGGCGGCAAGTGTAGATTAGTTAGCGCTATCGAATTGTTAGTTTTTGTTTTTTGGTCGATTGCAGTATTTTATGTGAATAAGCTTTACTTTTATCTGTTTGTTTGAGTTTAGAATTGTGATATTTTGTATTTTGTTTAGCTGGATTGTTGTGGATATATTTACATTGTGTTTATTTGATTGGAAATTTTGGAATACTCTCGTCCAAATTCGAATATTAGAAGTCGGTTATGAAAAGAAATAAAAGGAAAAAAAATTAATGTTACTTATTGGAAGCTGTGAATTTCAAGTTAAGCAAAAAGGATTTTAGTTGTTGTTATTATATTTCCTGGAACAATCTGGAAGTAATTTGGTGGGAGTACACGTTTTTCATAATTTAGTTCTTATGACTTACACATGTAAGTTGTTAACTTGCGTATGGAGTGATCAGTTGCATGCTGGGAAATTTTGAAATACCTTTTTTTCGTTTAATTGTTGCTTACTTTTTGGTGACTGCGCCATTTTGTGTGCTTTTCCATTGTTTCACTGAGTAGCTTGCTGCCATACTCACACAATTGTAGAGTAAACCTGTTGACTGAGGTGGGAGCGCACATTCTTACATTTAGTGTTGTAAATAGAATTTGAAATTGTGATCTCCAAGTTGCATGGTAGTAACATAAGCCTGAAACTTTTAATGGTTATTTACTTATTTACCTTTCCGAATTTTAGCTGGTGTTTTGAAGTGGTGAACTTGATTATGAAAACTGGCTTTCACTGCGTCATATGCTATGCATGTTCAGAAGTTTGTGTTTTTATGCTTCGTGGCTCTCTCTTGGCATGTGTCCAGGCTTAAGTTTTGCTTTGATTACTTTCTGATGCTTTAATTCAATTCTAGAGATAAATAATACTTTTTGACTGGCTGTTCCAATCACATTCCTTTTCAGATAATAGGTATTTACTCATTGGAAAGGCTTCCAATAATTTCTCCCATAACCTTTCCGAAGAAAAGGATAAGGGAAGCTGCTGTACAACCAGGAAAAAATTCCGCATGACATCTTGACATTTCTGCAATGTCAGGATTACCCAATGTATTTATCTTTCTTGATAAAATCTATTTGTATACTGCTATTTCTGTTCTCCCCTGGACCCCACTATGTGGGACTACACTGGGTATGTTGTTGTTGTACATTTCAATTCTGGTCTTGTATTTAGTTGGCCCCTTTTCTGTTCACTTTCCTATTCTTGGAAGAAGGACTAGGTGCTGATATTGTACAAGAAATTGGTCAATGCTGATAGAATCTAATTTCCACCTCTCCTGGATTTAACAATTACTTTCGTATTCATGGCTGTTACTTTGACTGATCTTCCATATTATGTAGTTACGGCGTTGACCTGTCTAGTAGATGAACTGTAAAGCATCTTGCTATTGTCCCAATTTAATTGAAATCAAGCATGCTTGTCCAATGTTTGTGGCAGCATGTGACAGATGTCATTTATAAGTCTTTCGCATCATCAACACCTTTATCGCTGCTATCTGAAACTGTCAGCAGTGTTGAGGCATGGATATCAATATAGGGCTTCTGAATGCGGAAGTCAAATTTTCTTTCAATAGTTATGAAAGACTAATTTCTAGATCAGGCTGATTCACTGGGAAAATGAATGGACATCCTAAATTGGGTGTTCTCTTAATTACTTTGTACTGTTGAAGATAACGTAAGTTTGGTGCATCTTTGGCATCTCAGTACTATGTATTTCAGTTATGGACTTCCTATTGCAACTTTGGTGAATGTATATTCTTAGCCATTTGTAGATGGCTGGCTTTTCATCGCATGCATGCATATATCACTCCACAGAAACCAGCTCCTTTTGCTGGATGAGCAATTTTAAGATCTAATGTCATGATTGCTTGATTATGCTGAAGGACAGTTAGGGGTTGAATATTTGAGTTTATGGTTGAATAAGGGAAGTTGAGCAGCTTTATGGACCACTTCTGCTATTATTTGATTGATTACCTTTCTCTCTGGTGTATTAGATGTCTTGGATGACTTAGTTTTTAGATGATTTCTTCA
This sequence comes from Solanum chiquidenum, assembly GCA_029582725.1. Lineage (NCBI taxonomy): Eukaryota > Viridiplantae > Streptophyta > Magnoliopsida > Solanales > Solanaceae > Solanum > Solanum chiquidenum. The sequence goes on from JAJOOS010024698.1 coordinate 7,455, forward strand.
TGCATGAAAAAGGGCTGTTCTAAGCTGAATAATTTTTTAGCAGTTCTCTCATAACGTATTTCCTATTTGGTTGTAGTCTTCTCTAAAGGGATCAGCTTCAAATCCTTCTGACAACACTGGTCGCTCATTTCCTTCTTCTTTCCCTCCTCAATCTGGTGCAGCTTCCCCTCTTTATCATCACTCTGGTGAGTTATTTTCTGGATTCTTATTACTTTCTCATACTTATGCCGATCTATCAATAAACTTCTTCCTCACAGGAAGTATTCAGGGGCTGCATAACATTCATGGGAGTTTCAACATTCCTAACATGCACGGGGCACTTGGTTCAAGAAACACAGCAATAAATACCGTCACTTCCAGTGGTGTCCAGCAATCTGGAAATAACCTTTCTGGTGGTCGTTTTTCATCAAACAATCTTCCGGCTGTCCTTTCTCAGGTTTGTGTAATGTTTCTCTCATCATTATTCCATCTTTTTGTATTTGATATTACCTAAGTGGGAAAGGAAAGGAGGGAAAAGATTCAAAATCATTGTCATTTTATCTTCTAGGTTCTCTCCTGCACTTGGTGAAGTTTATTTTGAGATGGGAAACCTTGATGGGATAACTTTTAGAGGGGGGTGGCGTGGGGTTTTGATTCTGGAAATGATTTAGTTTGCTCTTTGGAAATGGATTTATTAAATTTTATTCTGGAAATGTTCTTTGTTTTCTTCTTTGTTATATGCCTTGGCATTATTTCCTTGTATTGGATATCTTATGTGTCTGTTAGTATTTGTGTTGCAGATATCTCAAGGCAATTCTCACGTTCATTCTGGAATGACAAGTAGAGGTGGTATGAGTGTTGTTGGTAATGCGGGATATAGCAATAATGCTAGTGGTGTAGGAGGTTCTATTCCTGGGCTTCTCCCAACTTCTGCAGGAATTGGTAATCGAAGTTCTGTGCCAGGTCTTGGGGTATCCCAAATTTTAGGAAATGCAGGCCCAAGGATGACCAACTCAGTGGGAAATATTGTTGGTGGGGGCAACATTGGCAGAAGCATTAGCTCTGGTGCAGGATTGTCTGTGACTAATCTTGCTTCACGGTTAAATATGAACGCCAATGCCGGTTCTGGAAATTTAAATGTTCAAGGACCTAATAGGATAATGAGTGGTGTTCTTCAGCAAGGTAAATTAGCTTTGAATAGATACTGATTCCCCTCTTCTAGTTTGCTAGCTCCCTTGTTTTCCCTGTTGGTCAACTAGTAATTTTTATTTATTTTATTTATTCAATTTTTTTTAGCTTGAGTTACTGATGGTTTCCCTCTGGCATCAGTTAACTCCTTTGGCTTCTTGCTGGTTGTTCTCTTTTTTACCATCCAGAATTATTGAAGAGATTTTCTTCATCAAAAATTTATTGACGAGATTTTCCTCACATTTGGCAGAGCCTCAGCTAGTTTCATTCTTTTGTTTTTTTCAGCTGCACTATTTCATGCTTTGAGGTTATGATTAACTTTCAATGTGGTAAAAATGAATGTGGTATGTGCTAATTTTGCTAACCGCAAACCTTGGTGGATGAAGTTACTGGAATTATGGATTTTCCCAGTTTTCCTCATCATTCATTTTCAGACATATTTTCCCCCACATTATATCAGGTCATCTTTACTGGAAGGAAAATGGAGATATTATAAGATTTTCAAAAATTTGTTCAAATTTTGTGTGCTGTTTCGGTTTTATTAATATATTTTCTTATTTTCTTTGACCAAACTCTACAAGGTATTTTTTTGATAACTTCAGCCTATATTTTCTTGAGAATTTTTCCACATGACAAGTCTTTGAGTTATGAAACCTCCTTGACATTTGAAAATAGATAATAGCCTACTCAAGATTGTGGACTAGAAGTGATATATATATATATGTATGTATTAAGGGGGGTGGGTGGGCTTGTAATTTACTACCTAGTCTCACACAGATGAGGTGAGTGTGGGACTGGTGCTAATCTTATATTCTGTCCAAAAACATAACATATTGGATCAAAACTGAACTTCTACACCAATTAAGGAATTATGCCAGTAAAAAAAAGAAGTAAAAGTAAGGAAAAGCTGCAATACAAATAATACGACCTTCTATTCGAAATTTCTGAATTATGGCTTGAAAGAAGAAGAAAATAGTAGGGTAGTGCAACAGAAAGAGGTGGAAAAATTGTTTGACGGTTTTGTTGTTTGTCAATAAGTTCGTTTGGATTGAAAAACTATGTTTTGGTTTTTGTTCAACTTGAGTACCTAAATAGGCCGGTTAGAAATTCTTGCAGCTTTTGTCATTGCATTCACATAGGGATGTCATTTGCAGCTTTTGTCATTGATTTCACATAGAGATGTCATGTTTAGATAGGTAGGTTAAGGTATATGTAGCACCCACTGTTTGTAGGTTGGTGAATCCTCTAGTGCTAATGGTAGTATCTGGAATCAGCCTCTCCGCAGGTACTTTCTATGTTAGCAAATTCCTATTCTGCTGGTGGTCCACTATCTCAAAACCATGTCCAAGCAATGGGAAGCCTTAATTCTTTGGGATTGTTGAATGATGTAAATTCAAATGATGGATCTCCTTTTGATATCAATGATTTCCCTCAGTTAAGCAGTCGACCTAGTTCGGCTGGAGGACCTCAAGGACAAATGGGTAATTAAAGTTCCTTCTTCTAAACACTCTTTGCTAGTGCTTTTATCATACAGTTTAGAAAGAATACTGATAATACAGGATTCTCAGGTTCTTTGCGGAAACAAGGGCCCAGTCCTATTGTTCAGCAAAACCAGGAATTCAGCATTCAAAATGAAGATTTTCCTGCTTTACCAGGATTTAAAGGTGCTTTTTCTCAATGCACAAAGCTCTTACAATTTGTCTTGAGTGAGATGATCAAGTGGTAATATGCTACACATGTTTGCTGTTGCACCTTTTAGCTGGGATCACAAAAGTAAGGGCAGGAGTAGGGAGTAAAAAGAGGACATTATGGAAACCTTGTTCCTTCCGTAATTGAGGAGGTGACGTGAAATCAGAGATTCTTGTAACCTTCCATGTCAGACTTTTAATATTTTTAATAGGATAGAATGGAGAAGGGAGTTTTTTTTTTACTTCCCTTTGGCTGTACCAAAAAACATGAAATCGATACATCTCCTTGGCAAGGATATAAACAATCAGCCTCTCCAACTCATCTTTTTCTTCACTTGAATATAGGTGGATTGCTAGTTCACAAATTCTGATGACAGTAGCTGCTGTCAACTAACAAGCTCAAATTTCCTCTCTATTATGAGTATCCTGGCTTTGCCATATAGTTCTTTTTTCCTTTGAGAAGGAAAGGCAAGGGACAGGGGTTTCCACATTTATGGATGTGTTATTAGTTATTTCTGCCTGAATTTTGTGAAATATGTACTTATGAGGAAAAATAATTTGTAAATATCTTCTTTGCTTTATGGTATGAACGAGTTTGTTTTTTTGGGTGGGTGGGGGAACCACGGAAGAAAAGGGGGTACTCGAGAATGGCTGGGTGTGGAGGAGGGAGGGGGTTTGCTGGTTTCTCTTCCATGCCAGGAGTCTAATGATACTATTGCTTTCATGTTTGCTAAGGTGGGAATGCTGATTATGCAATGGATCCTCACCAGAAAGAGCAGCTTCATGATAATGCTCTTTCTATGATGCAACAGCAACACTTCTCAGTAAGCATAAATTTCTGTAACTTCACCGGCTATTTTATAGAACCATAAGCTTATAGTAAGTGCTTCAGCCTGCTGATTCTTCCCTCGATCTAATGGTGCAGATGGGAAGATCCACAGGTTTTAATTTGGGTGGAACATATTCATCACATCGTCCGCAGCCGCAGCTGCAACATGCTCCATCTGTTAGTAGTAGCGGTGTCCCTTTTTCAAATATAAACAACCAGGATCTGCTGAATTTACATGGTCCAGATGTCTTCCAATCATCGCAGTCCAGTTATCATCAACAGGTGCATTACTCTAAATTTTCTTTTTCTTTTTAATGATCTGTTATTGTGTTTTGTTCCAATCCTTGTTTTGGGGTGAGGGGACGGCAGGTAGAACTATTTTTCTTGTCTGCTCCAAGTAAAAGATGATGTAGTCCCAACTTGTTGATGCCTACTTCCTTATCAGTCTTTTATGCCACATCGTGTATAACGGGAAATAACCCCCTCTTGCTGAATAACAGACTAAAATGTGTTACTTCAATGCAACAATTTGTATGGAGTATGTTTTAGCTTCTCCTGTAAGTTTGTTCGGAGTAAGTTCAGTTGTTCTTTTATTCTCCATCAAGTCTGTAGCGTTCAGTCTTGCTAGAAGTGATCCTATTGTGTTTGGAATTGCCCATGGTAATCCCCTTCTTTTTTACGCTGGATCTTTTCCGCCTTATCAACCCTATCTGATTGGAAGCATTTACTTTGTTAGAAGTAAGGTCAAACCCGTAAATTCTGTGCAACATAGTTTCCAACAAAAGATTGTTATAAAGAAGATGTTTGCAACACATTTTCTACCATCTATCTTTCTTTTTGTTTGTGTGGTTGGTCCATTGTTAAATCTTCTTCTTCCTAAGTGCTTCCCTACTTGAGTTGGCTGTTTTGATAGTCGGAAGTTTGATTGATGTACTAAGTTTGCTAATCAGCAGTTCTTCAAAACAGTTGCTGTGTATCAGTAATAAAGCAAAATTTATCCTCTTGACTACCAGGGGAAAGAAAGAAAAAGAACTACATTTGAAACTGGAGTTTTGGTTTAGTCGAAGATAGATTAAGTCTAGATTCCTTGTGTGTGTTAAGAGGTGCATTCGTTCAGGTTTGCTAACTTTCTTTTAATCTTTCTTTGGGTTCAGAGTGGTGGACCTCCTGGTATAGGATTACGGCCTCTTAATTCGTCAAGTAATGTTTCTGGTATTGGAACATATGATCAGCTCATTCAGGCTCAGCAGTACCAACAGCATCAGGGTCCATCCCAATTCAGGTTGCAGCAGATGTCCTCTTTAAGTCAGCCATACAGCTTAAAGTCCATGCAATCCCAAGTTGCTCCTGACCCGTTTGGTATACTTGGTTTGCTAAGTGTAATACAGATGAATGATCCAGATTTGACTTCTCTTGCGCTTGGAATTGATCTAACAACACTTGGTTTGAATTTGAACTCTGCTGAGAATTTGTACAAGACTTTTGGTTCCCCATGGTCTGATGAGCCTGCCAAAGGGGATCCAGAATTTACTGCACCCCAATGTTATTATGCGAAGCAACCCCCACCTTTAAATGTGAGCTGCCTTTGCATTTTTGTTTATTTGGATCTGACTATTTTATTTATTGAAATATTCTTTAATTCTGGATGCAGCAAGCATACTTCTCAAAGTTTCAGCTGGATACTTTGTTTTACATATTTTACAGGCAAGTCTTTTGGTAAACTGGTAATGTTCCTTGATTGTGAAATTTCAATGCAATAATAACAGGATCCATTGTGTTTTACAGCATGCCAAAAGATGAAGCGCAACTGTATGCTGCAAATGAACTGTATGTTTTCTGTTTCTTAACAGCATTGGTTACTCTTAGGTGCATATTTTTTTCTACTGTATTCCTGAGAGCTAATTTGTCAGCTATTGCATAATAGGATACTCCCGTTACTGCGTAGTTGACCTTCTGGATTTGCAATGTGCCAAGTGCTTAGCTGGAGTCTAGTTAATAGCAGTCTGCATTTTCTGTGTGCAGGTATAACCGCGGCTGGTTTTACCACAGAGAACATCGGTTGTGGTTTATGAGGGTTGCCAACATGGAGCCTCTTGTCAAGACGAATGCATATGAGAGAGGGTCTTACATTTGTTTTGATCCAAACACATGGGAGACAATCCGTAAGGTATGGATATCATAGTACAGTTTTGAATTCGTGTATTAGTTGTGTTTCTCATATGCCACGTCAGTTTTTATCAAGTTTCCAGTGTTTTGACTCGTCTGCAACTTCAATGCAGGATAATTTTGTCCTCCACTACGAAATGTTGGAAAAAAGACCTGTTTTACCTCAACATTAATATGGAGCGCCAGTTCATAACTGTACATTTTCAATATATTCCTTAATCTAGGAGCCAGGTAGATCACCTGTAGTTTCTGCTCAATTGGGCTGTTGGCAGCAATTGTTAAAATTAGAGTTGTCTTAGTCATTTAGTTCCTTGTATCTTTTAGACGTCGCAAGTCGGAAAGAAATGTATTTCTGAGAATTTCATTGGTGGAAATGCCATCTTTAAGGCACTGTTGATAGAATAGTAGTTGCTGAAAAGACATTGTGGAAGCTGGCTTTGTTCTTCAACCACCAACACTGTGGTACGAAGAGAACAAGAAAATTAGAAGCACAATCAAAATAAAAAGGAAAATTAGATGCGAGTATATTGTCGTTGTTCTGACTAGTCTGTGATGGTCTACCTTTTTTGGCTTCTCCAAGAAAAAATTATGGAGTATAAGCATCCAAGAAAATAATTTGTGATGCTAAGAGCTTGTAGATTTGTTATGCTTTGGTTATTAGTTAAGTCATGAGCAGCCATGGTTAAAAGTATTTTTCAATGATTTTACCTATTTCTTCAAGTAATATTTCACTTCCGACTCACCCACTACCCCTACACCAACACCCTATATGCCTCTCTTCATTCCTCGTATTTGTTTCAAGCATTGAATTTCCAAAGCGTCTATTTTGTTATTTTAAAAAAGAACTATAAATCATAATAAATATTGGCTTGTTTTTCAGTGCTCATATGAATGAATGACAATATTATATATAATAATCACGTGCACAAATTTGGTTCTTCATGCACGATATCATACCAATATAATACCACAATCGGCTACATTAGACTAAATAGATTATTTTTTCTCGATAGATAAAAATAAAAGAGTAGTATAGGTAAAAATCTATGTAAACTGATTGAGCAAACTTTACATAAAACAGATACATACTACATCTGAAAGTCTTTGAGAAGGGCTAAAAATTCATAAGAAAATCACTTGCTAGCTGTATGATTTATGGCCACCAGAGTAATGTGAATGTTTCTTCCATCGTCATATGTTGTAATTATTATCTGAAGTTGAATCTATGCTTGTGACTGTGTGGTACCTAGCACTAGTCCCTTCAATGCAGGCATCAATTCCTCTAACACTTCCCTTTTACTCAAAATTCTGTCAGATGTACAATCTTCCTCCTATAGACAACACAAAATGAAACAAATGAGTAACTTTCTTGGACTTGTATAAGGGAACTAACATTCTTCAGCTTTCTTTTGTTTATTTATACAACAAACAAAACATAATATCTAAAGGACAGGGAATAACTCACGTCCCCAGTTGCAGAAGCCATTAGAGCCAAGACGCTCACTGTTCCACTCTGGTAATCAACCAAAGTCTTGAATGCCGAGTCATCCAGTTTATCCTGAAAAGTAGTGGTGATGGTAACATTAGTTTTTACTAATGCAGTCTAAATTCATTAGAGCAATAAGTCTCCAAGCTTCTTTTTAAGTTAGTTTTGAGCCGAGGTTCTATTGAAAACAATCTCTCTACCTCCCAAGGTAGGGGTAAAGTCCTCTCCAATCCCTAGTTGTGGGATTACATTGGGTCTTTTTAAAGTTGGTGAGAAACAAGTGCCATATGCGACATAGTTTTGTTTAGAAGGAGTGAGGGACATCTAAATTTCTTATTCATCATAACATCGAGGGATGGTTACCACAAGCAAATACAGATAATTTGCAATTAGAGTATATAACTGTCACCTTTCCATAATCCACCGTATGTTTCATTAATGATGACAAAATTTATGTAGTGTAAAAAGATTAAGGATTGCACCTTTAACCGAGAGACAGCAGCTGAAATGGCCCTACCAGGAGCCTGAAGAGCTTTTCCATGAACCTATGTATCATAAGGAGTAAAGATCAAAAGGGTGATAAGGATAATCTATAAAGACAATATGCTACAGAGAGAGAGAGAGAGAGAGAGAGAGAGAGAGAGAAGTGGATCGGAGAAGGAGGGGGTTAGGGCAGACCTGTACATAAAGGAGAGATATAACTTGCGGTAAGAGGGAAACTGGATCCGTTTCAGCAGAAACTTGAGATGTCAAATCCTGTAACCAAAAAGAAAACAATAATTCTATATGATCAACCAATTATTTAAAGCATAACTAAAGAGTCCTCAAGTAAGCAGTAAAGAAAAAGATGAGACTCCAGCCTTTGCATAATTGTGTTCAAGTGAAAAATCTTATTCACAACCATATTCAGTGGGAAAACTCATCAACACTCAAGGTTCACATCATGTAAAACTTATTGGTACCTTGCGATACGAATGCAAAAGGGTTCTTTCCAATTTCTTGTCAAGCTTCTTCAAAGCTAATCCACTGCAAATATTCCAGACTAAATATCATTCTTCTTGTTCAATATAGGGGCAAACTAGGCGGATTGTGGGAGGTAGAAGAATACACAATACCTTTCCTCAGCAACTTCTCTCAGTGCCGACATAAATGATTCCACCCGCTGCCAATTGAAATATCTTAAAGTTACTAAAGACTCGACAATGTAAGAAAATGCAACACAGATAATGAGTATTCCTAGCAAATGAAAGCATTATAGTAGTGTAAAGCGAAAGTAGTGTGATTTTGAGACAAGCAAAAATTTGTAAGAAACAGAAGCAAGTACAACATTGACTTCAGAAGTAAAAGTAGCAAGTCCCATGAATTGTAATATTATTTCCTTCGCAGCGCAGAGAAACTTGGAATATCCATGCTGCAGTAAAGAGTAAACGTTTTCGCATAGATGCTTTAAATGGAAATGTGGTTTGGAAGAAAGGTTTGCATATAAATTCTGGTTGGGGGCTTTCACACGATTGGCAGCTGTTACATTGGCACCAGAGAGAAAATAGTAACTGACCTTCCCTTCTAAAGCTTCAACTGTTGCAATGGCCTTGGCTGACATACTACCTGGCAGACTCTTAGCCTAGATAGCATTAAGTCATAAACATCAATATTAACAGTAGAAATAATTCGAAGTGCGCCGATGTATTTATAACAGAAGAAGAAGTGAAATGTTATTTACCAGAGCGCTTCTATCTCCAGGGCTAAGTAAAATGGATTCAGGAGTTTGAGGCTCAACCGGAACTCCATTTTTCAGTTTATTGAGCATATCCTGAGTGAACAATAAAAGGAGAAGGGGGTAGGAAGGGGCTTTTGAGTTCGCAAAGACCAATACTAGAAAACCAATAAAAGAAGTAGTTCACATGTCTTACCAGGTTAAGCAACAATGTATCAACAATTGAGGTTCCTGTAGTTCGCAATAGATGCTTGTGTAGAAGAACCTATGCGTCAAAGAGAAACTATAATAAACTTCTGTACTTATGTACAACCGGAGAACCTACTAAGCAATGGAGCTGAAAAACTTACCGAAGTTGATGGGTCATCTTCAAACAAATCGAGGGCTTTTTCATAAAGCTGCATGTTTAAAAATGACTGCAACAGAAAACCAGGAATCAAATCACAAATCAAACTAGACCACATGACTGCTCCAAAATAAAAGGAAAGAATTTTTTTATGTATGTATGTATAAACCAACAAAGAGAACAGAAGCACGTGTATGGCGTCATTGGCAGAATGAACTATAGAGAATGCAGGATTTTAGGCAAGCACTGTTGGCAGGCTTGTAAGTGGGTTGGGTTCTAGGGCTATGTTGGTGTTAGGGCTTTACTTTCTCTCTCAAATTGACATTTACTTTGCATTATTTTAAGCAGTCTCAGCCTATAGTATATATAATTTTGACTTTTAGAAAAATGAATCCACATCCCACATATATAAGGATTTGTTTTTGTGAAGTGTGTCAGATGAGACACCCTTTCTAGTGGGTGTCTCCGCCACCGAGAATCAAGATATCCTAGTACATCATTCTCTGAAATAAAAAAGGCAATTTGCAGTGAGAGAACCTATTTTGCACAGAATCACAGGTCACCTGAGGTTTGGAGAGTTTAACAGAAGGAATCAAAGCAGACGGGACCATGCATTCAATGTTCATTATAGTGGGAGTAGACATGACAATCCATAACTTACCTCATCAAGTTTCTTTTGCAAATTATCAAGTAGTTTTTTTATTTTTTGGGTATTTTCAGTGAAAGCAGCCTTTTTTCGTTCCTTCCATGAATTGACGAGCAAAGGTCTCAGATGTTTTGCTAAAGGCAAAAGAATCATCTCCGGGTCATCCAGACCTGTGGTGGAACAAATGGAAAATAGGGAGCAAGGGCAGTTAGGATAGACCGCTAGACAGCGACAATACTCTGAGAAAAGAGTTATCACAATGTACCTTGCTCTTCAAAATCAGGATTAAGAGATGTGATCTTCTGAATTACCCATTCTTCGGAAATAGCGCCAACGCTGTCCTCATCCTTTCTAGCACCTGACTTTGATTCTGACGTTTGTGAGCCAGATGACACCTTACCTTTCCTCTGGCTTTTCTTAGATTTACTAGGGGCAGATTCCTGGTTATCTGTCCCTGTTTCAGTTTGCGCCATCTTAGTACTCCCACCTGATTTTCCTTTTTTCTTCTTAGCTCCTTTCTCCGACGCCTGTTTGCTGATACCTGCATCACTGCTTGTTTCATTTACTTCAATGGTGCTATTATCATATCCAACTTTAGCATCTTTAGCAACACGAAACTCATCTACAGGCCCAGAACCAACAAGCCCTGGAATGCTTAATGTTTCCATCTCCTTTTCCATCCGATCAAACAGATCCTATTAAGAAATTTTATACCCAAAAAAAGAGAAGAGATTAAGGTATCAAAACTTCCACAGAAGCTCAGAAATATAACGTTTGAATTGAAATTAGATTTTCAAATTAAAAAAAATCATTAGAGCAAATTATTACAATACCTTGACAAACCCATTGCTAAAAATATATGTATCTCCCAAGATAAGTGCTCTATTTGACTGAAAAAGCAAAACCAAGATTGTGAGATCACGTCAGAAAATAATTCTCTCTATAAATTGTCAGCGCAAAATTCTCATGCACTACATATTTAGAATGGTGCTGCTTCACGGCAGAATCCAAATGCTACAAATGTTTGCAGTATCCCGAAAAAGAGGTTGCAAAAAATAAGTACACCTACGTGAGAATCACTTGCACATGAATACAAACCTAAGACACATATACAAGAGGAACAAGGAAGCATCACCTTTTGTGCTGCTTGAACTGATGGACATAGTGACAGAATCTTAAATGCATCTTGGCTACCAAAGGAAGCGGGTAAAACTGAAAGCGAATCAATCCTGCAACAATTGAAGATCCCCAAGATGTCAAATTATGCATTATCCTGCAATGCAGGGATTGTAGTAAACTTTTATGTGGCCAAGCCGCCAAGATTATTTTTTGACTTAAGTTGAAAGGAGCAAAGCAAATCTCTAATGCAGGTCATTATATACGAAATCTAGGTTTCTCTTAAGTGCACAAACTCGTTCAAATAGATCATACATAAGAAACCATAGATGAAGTGCAACCCACTAAATGTGTTGTACAAACAGGCTGTGCATCTCTACGCTTTCATATTTGGGAAAATATTGTTCGTAAAAGTGTCAACAGATGTCATCTTTCTACTCCGTACACACAACTCCCAATTCAATGACAGTATTTGTGTTCAATGAACAGATGAAAACATGAGAAGGGCATGAAACAGTACCACTTGTTTCTTTCCAAGTTCCAACTGAGATGTCAAATGGTACTTTGTTCTATGGTGTAAGAGGAAATATTATGGTTTTTAACATAAGAACATTCAAAAGTGTAAATTCAACTTATACGTTCAGATGAATTAGAACTGCACAAATATCAGACACAACTTTTACAGATTAAGTTCATCGCGCATTTCTAAATGAAGTAAGTCAAAGTTACTCCTCCCACTTAGGGCCCTTACCAGCTATTACGTTCTATGGCATCCTCAACAGCGGCATCTAGCATCTCAATTATAGAAGGGTGAGCAAATGTTGAGTCCAGGGATATACCATCTGGATATCTGGACTAAAGTGGCATTCATGACCAGAACTTAATTAGAAAAAAATCCAAGGAACATATGCAACTAGGCAAAGACAAAGCAAAATACCTGCAGGAATTGAGAAGGTTGAGGAATCCCGAGTTTTTGCAGAGCTTGATAAGTAACAAAAGAATTCTGCATTGCCAAAAACAAAGTGATATATATTCCCTTAAGAAGATCAACAAAAAATATCCAGAAAGACTTGAATTTATTTAGTAAAACCGTCATTGTATTCCTTCAGTGTTAAGGACCAGTATCTGGACCTCCGCCTTTCACTTCTATATCCTAATAGGCCATCATATGGAACTTTTCTTACAAGATTTTCTGGGTGTTATTTTGTGAAACTCTATTAAGAAACATCTTATATTGTCTAGAAGAAAGCATCAAGAAGTCCGGGAAAGAAATAGAGAAAACATTAAGAAGTCCAGGAAAGAAATAGAGAAAACATTAAGAAGTTCAGGAAAGAAATAGAGAAAACATTAAGAAGTCCGGAAAGGAAATAGAGAAAACATTTTCTTTGGAGATTAAAGAATTGTCTTCTATTTGGAACGATACCAAATTTGCTTTCTATGAGGGACGCAAAACTTTTTTTCTAATCACTTGACATCAAATGCTCACTTTTTCTCAAGATAACTTTTCTAATGAAATGTATATGCCTCTCAAGACTAACTACATAGAGTCTCAGTAAAGGTAAGAGTATCTAGGTGATTTTTTTTTTTCCGTAAAGCCATAGAAACACTCAGGTGTTTGAACTTGTCCAGGATATTTCATCTAACTACAAAATTGATATAGGAATTAATTTAAATGCTTCAAAGAAACAAGGTGCAGCAACAAGTAATACATTACTGGACCACATCTGGAAAAAATAATTCACGTCGAAGCAAGGAACTAGAACTTTAGATCCAACATTAGCAGCAGGGCAGTACAGATACCCACCTGTGAAAAGAAGGAATCTACACAGTCCTTTTGTGCTATGGCAAAGACCTGAAGAAATGGAGCAAAGGTAGAATAACAAAGTTATTGCACACAAACAAAGAGTGCAAAGACTAGAATGAGATTCAACACATAATAAATTAGCTCACATACGGAAGGTGTCCAATAAACTCCTGCACGAAGAGAGCCGAGAATCTCGCCTTCTTTTATTAAGCCATTAAACAAGGACTGGAAAAATGAAGTGTCAACAGCAACACCAACAGCTCCATCCATCTCTTGCAGTAAAGTCAGCAAGGAGTTCCATAACGCTGTTGTGTTCATTGGAACAAAAATACCCCTAGCTGCACCACGGACCATTGCACTTACACGAGCAACATAGGCGGGTGTATACAACTGCCCGCCTTCAAGCCTACCTTTTACCTAAACACTCCATACAAACATATCAAAACTTCGATCACATAACTTCAACCCTAAATTTCTACACTGAAAAGACAGATATTTACCAAAGTCCCGAGACGAGGTTCAAGAATGGAGACTACTAACTCTGATCCAACTTGTAGTTGTCCTGCTATTTCAGCAATGGCAATTTGGCTACATTCTTGAAGTCTTTCATTGATTTCTTCAGCTGCTGTATCCCAATACGTATTCGAGATAATTTCCCCATTAATTAACATGAGGGATGAGTCATGGGATACTACATACTGAGCTTGTTTCTCAACATGGTACAAGTCTACCCCCGTAGAATCAGCTAAATCAATCAGCGAAACACGTCCTAGTCTGTTGATCTCTGCCACAATTTCATTCCTCAATTGCTCCTAACATACACCCATATATAACTACAATTAAACAACACCCAATGAAGAAAAATCACAAGACCCACATATATAAGCAGAACTAAACATCAGCACAATAAAAATCCAATCTTTTTTCCACAAAGTTAGATAAAAATAACCCCTCTATGCCACCATTTCAATTCTCAACTGCTCCTAGTTCTATAATACACCCACATAACTACAGTTAAACAACACCAATAAACAAAATTCAAAATACCCATTTACAAACATAACAAAATATCGCCATCCTTGTAAAATCTTGAATGATTTTCAACTTACAACTATAAAAATCCAATCTTTTTGAAAAAAAATATCAAAAAAATTGATTAACAAAAAGTCAGATTGACCGAATGGTACCGGAGTGATGTATTCTTTGCCGGAGATAGTATGAAGGAGATCAAAGTCAATGATTTGGAGCTGATGAAGTTTCTGGACCAATTCGACAACATTTCGGTCTGATAATCGAACAGTAGATTTTACTTGTTGTGCAAATTCAAATTGTCTCTGCAATTCTAGCAATTCTTCATCCATTTTGCTTCAATTTAGTACAACACTAAGATTTATTATTTATATAAGAGAAAAAATTGGAATTAACCTAAATCCCTACCCATTTATACACTTTATATATATAAGAAAAAAAGATTAAATTTACCTTTTTGTATAACAAAAATACCTATGATGTAAGTAATTAAGACCATGAAAATTTTATTTATTTATATATTATATTAGAAATCAAGATTTGATCGAAAATTCTAAAGACAACTTGAAATTGTATTTAGAATTGAAAAAAAATCCAAAACCTTGTTTTTACTTTTTATTTTATTTTACTTTCACTGTACTATTCTTTTTTAATTTTTATCTTAAATTATTTGTTTTTATAAAAAATAACTTTATTTAAATTACATTTCATATTTTTATTTTAAAAAAGTACATCTATCCAAACAGTCAAATATCATTTGTAAAAATTATAAATAAACACAATCTCTGATTTTAAAATTTTCATATACCGAAAAAGTGTTTGGTAATAATATATAAATTACATAGGAGTTGCAATTGATTCTTGCAACATCAATTATCATCATCATTATTATAAAAAAATCATCCTCTACTAGAAAGTAACGTAGTTGGTATCATCGAACAAAAATCCTTCTCTATACAAGTTGTTAGCAACACTAAAAATTTGAAGAAAACAAAATCTCACTTAGATTGAACAATCATATCGCCATTTAGTAAGTTGTAAGTTGGAGCCATATAAAACTGTTAACATAGTACTACTCTCAAATTTTTCCACCATATAAGAGTGTAAACATAGTACTAGTCTCAAAATTTTCCAGCAAAAACAAAGCTTAATTGTCAAATTGAAGAAGAAAGAAAAAAGTTACAACATTTTATAAGGCATATATTTTGAATTCATTGTTGTCATCAGAGAGGGCAGAATCAGAGTATTCCATAGACTTGCTAGCCATAGAGTTCTTTCTCATGCTCTTCTTGTTCGACGACTCGATCCGATGCTTAATGACCCAATATAACATTACTCCGATTGTTGAAGCCATTATCGTCGCTCCAAGAACTGTTACAATAACTGCCATCACCCAATAACGCGTGCCAACGACTACAAAAGATAGAGCCAAGTATGCAACTGATACAAACACACATGCTATCCACATTAGCTTGTTTATGATTGACATCAACTTCTTCTTTGCTTTACTCTCAATAACCACCACTGTTGTCTGGACTACCACAACTGCTAGTGAAATGAATAACGCGATTGAGTCAAAGACAAAGAACACGAGGAATCCAGGGTGGTTTGATATGTTTGCTTCTCCAATTATATGGCCCTCTGGGAGGTTGTCCGGATCCATATAGTATTGCCCTGGCACTTGAAATATTCCTGCAAAGGCAACTGTGGCAATGAGTACAGCTACCACTGTGGTTGAGTTGATCGCGTTGTTAAGGCCTTCTCTGTGCATCTTGTGCAACCGCTTGGCTATGCCTTGTATGCGTTTTCTTGTCTGTTTTGTGTGTTTTAACTGATCGTGAACCTCGTGCTTAATGTCACTGACGGTTTGCTTCAACTCTCTAGCTGGATTCGTTGCCTGTGGCTTTAGGACTCGGGCACTCTGAACCCCATATTCCTGCAGGATGGCTACGGTGTCTGCCTGTGACATTTTCTCAGCAGTGTCTAGAGCTGTCTCGTGTGACCTATTGATAACTTTCACATCTGTTTCGTTCTGTGAGAGCAGCAATTTAACAACCTGCATAAGCTCAAAACAAGTCAGTTCTCCTCTGTCATCAACAATTCCTCTTAATTTATACTATCAACAATTTGGATCATATATGAAGTAAGTTGTTCAAGTGCAAGGAAAACATCAATGACATGCTAATAACAGATGTAGACACGAAAAGAGTGTAAATTTTCGTCTCTAAGTGAAAGGCACGAAAAGAACAGCAACACTGTACAGCTTCCAGGTAAAAATTGTACCACTTGAGGCTGGAAATATTGTACAGCTTTCGTTTTCTGTCCTGGGCACAGAGAGCAAATCTAGAATTCAGTCTCATATTTACATGTGTGATAAATGACATTTCCACAAACTTTGCGCAGACATTTCTATTTCTTTCTCATATTATTTCTGTAAGTATTGTTTTCCCATCTAACATCAGCTACATAAAGAAGTTTTAGATGAAATATACCTCAGCCCTGCCTTTACGAGATGCTATATGCAAAGGCGTGTTTCCCTTATTGTCGACCATGTTAACTAATGAAGGATCAGCGTTAGTGAGCTCCTCTACAACCTCGAGATTTTGTCCTTTGACAGCCATGTGAAGTGCAGTCTGTCCCTTATTATCCATCCGTGTTGCGATCCCTGGCTCCTTACTCAAAAGAGCCTTCAAAACCTGCAAATGTCCATTTCTTGCTGAAGAATGTAATGCTGTTTTCCCATTGCTTTTAGCTATAGTGGCCAAACTGCTTTGTTCCTCCAAGAGATAATTCACCATCTCTATGTGCCCTTGGTTCGCTGCAGTATGCAAAGCTGTCGTATTTACTACATCAACAGTCATCGCGAGCTCGGGATGTGCTTCCATCAATACCTTCACCACATCTGCAACATTACCAAAAATGAACAAGCTAGTTCATAAAAAATTTCATAAAATAGACATCAGAACTGGTAAAGTTGCCTTCATGTGACCAGATGTCACGGGTTCGAGCTATGAAAACATCCTCTTGCAGAAATGCTGGTTAAGTTTGCATACAATAGACCGTGGTAGTCCGGCCCTTCCATGAACCCCGCACATAGCTGAAGCTTAGTGCACCAGATTACCCTTTTTAGACATCAGAAAATGGAAAAGGCAAAAATGATGCTAGCTAGCTTAGTTCAACTAAACTCAGTATTTTCGACATGGAACAGAAAACCACTAAAATTTCAATTTTTGAAACCCAAAACTTCAAAAGTACAATGAATTTAGTGCTAAGAACGTTAAAGATTTAATCCATCAAGTTTAAATCTTAGATACGCCTCTGATGGAACATCGACAGCTTACCTAAATCTCCTTGTTTGGCAGCAATGTGCAGTGCATCAAATCCGTTCCTCGCTTTGATTCCAGCTGCAACGAGATCATAGTACATGATCATCTCCCTAACCACCTCATAGTAACCATATTCAGCTGCAACATACAAAGGTGTCTCTCCAGCTGAATTTTGCTTTATCAATAACTCTGCCAATTCTTCCTCATCCGTGTCCTCGATAGTATTTTTGATTGCAACAAGATTTCCAGCTCTAGCTGCCGAATGCAAGGCACTATCATCGCGTTTCCCTGTTAATTGTTTCGTCATCTTTTTCCGGGGTGTAGTTGGCTGAGCTGCTGGTGCCTCCATCTTATTAAAAGTTCCCAAAAATTCCCAATATGCTAATCTTGAAACCAAAATCCTCTTTTTTTCCTTCCCTCAAAACACTTGCATCAACAAATCATATTTTTTAACTCTAGTAAACTTTCAAGAAACAAACTTTATTGTATAATCACACATTCCTGGATTCATCAAAAGCCAAAATCTTGAATTTCACTCACATTATCAATAGCCTGGAAATAACAACAACAACAAAATCATTAAAATATTTTTTTTCCACATGAAGAAAAGGCTTTCATTTTCAATCTTGAATCTTTAATTCATGAGTTCCAATACACTAGCTTGCCAGCAATAAACAAAAAATGATTTTTTTCACCGTGGTGTCGGGCCCAACTTTCATGCACCTGGACTAATTTCACGGGATACCTGTCACTTCTCACCAGCAACAACAGGTTGTTGTTATGTCTATTGTCTTATTTTCATTCCTTAAGTGTATTACACCATCAAAGATTGAAAAATTAAGACAGAAAAAAAGGGATCTTTTTTTTACCTGGGCATGAAAAAACTTCCACCTTTTTGCAATTTTCTTGATATAATTTCAAGAACCTCACCAAAAGAAAGCTTTTTTATGATGAAAATTAAACAACCTTTGTATATTGGTTTTAAGAAATAGAAGAAAAGCTTCTAAAAAGGGACATGCATTCAACAAAAAAAATAAAATTAGAACCACCACCCTGAGTTCTTGAACAAAAAGAGGAAAAAAAAAAAGAACCAAAAGAATGGAACCTTTTTTTTTGAAGTTGGTGGTGATGATTTGATTATTGAAAATCACATTTAGAATAATGGTTTATTTTTATTATAATTATTATTTGCATTTTAATAATTTGAGATGAAACTGAAGAAAAAATTGCTTCCTTTGGTTGGTGAATATTTTCACTAACCATATTACCAGAAGGTCTAGAAACCACACACATATATCTGTGCTGTAATTTTTTAGACTGATCACTCCAAACATAGAATGACAAACATCATGAAATATTTGAAAAAGCGTATGAATTTTTCAGTTTTATCAAAAATAAAAATTATCTGAATGGTGTTTGGTTTGATTTTTTTTCATTTTTTCAACCATTCTTTTCCTTCGGCAACTCAACCCACATCCTTAAGATTGGAGTCCCTTGACTCGACCAACAACCTTAGGATTGAAAGTGAGGATGTTTACCATAAAAAAAAATTAATCCACGATGGTGATACGTATGGTAATTGGTCATCCTAACATGTCAATAGATAAAACTTTGATTTCTTTTTCTTCATATTATTTTAAAAAAATCGTTAGAAACTTGTAACTCGGTAATGTGATGCATTTGGCATGCCAAGGGGATGAAATTTGGATATAATTGACGTTACTTAGGTTGCAAACCACACAGGAGATGTAAACCACACTAGGCAAGCTCTATGCGACAAACTCAACTCAAAAGGCATTGAGGGGGATCGATACCAGGTCATCCGTGTGGATGACCACCCTCCAAATCAACTGAGTCATCCCAAAAGGACCTAGTGACAACTTGACTCTACACTTTTACGAAATTGATTATTTTGGAATATGCCTTTTAGGTTAATACTTTAATTGACAAGACTGAAGAACTGCGACTTACTCTCTCTATTTTGAAAAATATCCCTTCCCTAAATTGATAATTCTTTAATTCTAACCTAACACACACAACAGGTTTAAGATCATAAAATTAAAAGATATTTTGATAAAATATATATGTCATTTTCTCTTATATTATATATATATCTTTAATTCTTTGGTCCAGACGTTGGAAGTCGGTACATAAGCCTTGAGAACAAGTAAAAAGAGAAACGGGCTGGAACTAAAACAGCTGAAAACATAGCAAAGACAAGTGTGTTTGCTTGTCATTCAATATGACAAAATTACATAATCTGTGTATGTTAGCTCAATTAGATTTCCATGGGAACTTTTCTTTTGATAAAAAAAATTGCACATCAAGACTCCGAGACAAACGTGTATAAATCAGGCATACAAGAGATTGAGAGGCTACATTCCTCTTTCAGCAAATGATGTGATAAACTATCACTCGCCTTGATGTGATTGAACATCAACGACTGTGAGACAAACATGAATAAATCAGGCAGACGAGATTAAGATTAAGAGGCTACAAAGTTCTCATTCAGCAAACGATGTGATTAGCTATCACTCATGCCTTGTACCATTAATTTGTAGAGTGCATAGCCTCCCCTGTGGCAGCCAGGCATTTTAGAAGCCATCTTCTCTAGATCACTCTGACAAAAAAGAAATACTAGTCATGGATAAGTAATATGAACTGGTGATGTCCGTAAATAAAAAACAATACAATAGTAAAGTAGTCCAGCACATGAACAAAAGTTTTAAAATGCTCAAACTGAATCTTCGCATGCTAGCTTTAGCTGCTAAATGGCCCCAGAAAGGACATTCCTCTAAGGTTCATTTTATGCAATTTCATGCTCAGAAGGGTTATTTGGCTAGAAGGATCTCATTCACTTTAAGGGTTTCAGTGATGCTTAGAATAAGAAGACACCAGGATCAAGCATTGTGAAGCTGTAAGGTAGAACCAAAGGATAGATTTGCAATTATCACTTTCTATTACTCTTACTGTCTTTCAACAGCTAGTGTTTTTATATAGTTATCCCATGCAACTCAAACATTTATAACACTGACTCAGTTACAAATAATGTATTCTAGAGAAACTAAAAATAGCAAATCACAACAAAATTGGGATGAATCAGACATTTTGTGAATATACTATATATGAGCGACAGGAGTTCTATATGATTGCAAAGATGACACTGATGCTAAATGTTTTCAGAAGGAATCTGAAAGACTCCAAATTTAACTACAAGCTCCAATTGGCTCCATCTGCCTTTCCGGAACACTCACATGCCTAGATGCTCCTTTCCCCTCCGCATGAGATTTCCGCTAGGTTAAGCTCCACGGAGCTCAACAAAAGTGGTTCCATACATAAGTTAAGGAAAAATTGAGAGATAAGACTAGTTACGGGAATTAATTTAACAATTTGTAAAACTAACCATTGAAACAGCATAAAGCTGAGTTGACTCGAAGCCATCCTGTGCACTAGAATACAGTTGTTGAATTTCATCTGACCGAAGATTGCATTTGATGAAGAAAAAAGCAGTTGGTCTAACATTCAATACTCTTCGGGATATACCAATAAAGATGGGGCTGGACTGAGTATAACATCAAAGATAAAGAATAAAGAACAAGAGTTAGATGGCTTCTACAAAATATGAATCCTAATATGATGCAATCTTATCAATAGGGAATGACAATCTGAGTGTGCACGTAAAAACAACCCCTCCTCAAGAATTGCAGAGATCCATATTCATAAATAATTTACCAGTCTCCAACTGATCATATTATGAATGCAACTTTATTTTGCAGCTGACAATCAATGTATCATACATATTATGTTATACTACATTTGTAAAAGATAACCTTTAGATGGCATATTAACCCCCAAAACACACAAAAAGAAATACATGTTGTAATGCTCAAACGATTTCCTCCTCAGCTAATTAAGTTTGTCAAATATTAAAGTTCCCTAAATAATTTCCGTCATGGATGAAAAAACCATGTTTATAATGTGACAGTAAATTGATTGATGAAAGTTTTGAGGTATATCTTACTGACAAATAAAGTGAGAAATCATAACTATGTGTTACTCGAAATACATGATCATATAAAGATTTGTATATGACAAATTGACAACACCACCAACATTATAATTCTCAAGATCCGACGTGATTGTGCTATTTTGGTATAATAACCCAGAATGATATACAGGCTGAGGCCTGATAAGACACTACAAACTAGACCCATTTCACTAGTCTGCCACCCAAAATTTCTAAGTATTAGGAATTACATGCTTATACAGACAGAGCAGTGAGAAGTGGAAAGTTTAAAAAAGAGTTGATAATAAACTTAATCATCATCCTCACAAATTGCAGACCAAGAAAAAGTCAAATACCCCCCCCCCCCCCAAAGCAAAATAAAAGAAGAAAAGGAAGCAAATAAATAATAGAGACGAGAGAAAATAAGAGAAAAGAAAAGGTCAGAAGTATCACTATTAACAAAGGAAGCAGCCTTTCTCCCAATTAGTGTTTTTACTTCCTATAACAAATTGGAAAGGTCATACACAAAAGAAAGAAAGAAAGAAAGAAAGAAAGAAAGAAAGATGGCGATTAGAGTAACAAAAAACCACCACTTACGAGGGAATCTGCAGGAGTTCCAATTTCTTCAACAACTTCACGGACAATGCTGTCAAACATTTCCTGAGAAACTTTTCTGTTAATCATGTGACATTGATTCAGCTCTTGGAAGCCTTCATGGGAGATTATTCCGACTTCTTGGGGCTGTTAAAAGCATAAAATATAGTCATGCCATGCATTTCTTATTACCTGGACATATTTGGGTCATTGTAAACAAAGAATCCACAGCTTAATCTTGGTACAAAACAAGAGTGATTTGCATGAAAGCAGTCACACATTCAAAATCTCTTAGGTGATAATCTAATTAAATAACCCTACAACACAATAGTTTGTTGATTTCTTAAAAGCAGGTGAAGTTAAGGAAATACAGATGACAGGTTACCCAACTTAAAATCACTTTTCAGTTAAAAGGTCTGTCCAGATGTTATTTTCAACATAAAATTGTTAAGAGTAGCTTGTTGGGTTGCAACCATTTTTGCCTCTCCCATTTGGAATTGCGAAAGCTTATATTTATCAGAAATTCATTACCAATAAAAGTTGTCCTTACTACATGAAGTGAGATACCTCTGGATGGCCTCCAGGAAAAACAAAATATCCAGGGAATTCTCCAACTTTATTACTTCTCTGAAGCACAAGTATTCTTCTGTCAGAAGTCTCCACAACTGCACCATTACCCAGAGGACTTGATGTGTGCTGACACTGTATACAATCATCTGCAGAAAACCAATTAAATCTCTTAATACAAATGAAAAATAGGTTTTCGACCTGGAATATCAATTAGAATCATATTCATCCCTTTTCAAATACTTGAAGTGCCGGTTCTCTGAAAAGTCATGCCGCTTTGCATCACATAAGAAATTGCATCCTTTTTAAAATTCTTAAGGCATCAAATTAGCTGCAGATTGTATGTTGGAATGTTTCAAAGAGAATAGAAGAGGAACCCAAAAGAAATAAGAAAAAGGTTGTGGTAATATTGCAGTTCATATATGATGCATGCACACCAAGCCGTGCTAAGGGGATTCAAGAGCTTTGCATCAAAGTCGCTACTTCAGAAACTTGGAAGGAGCTTGGAATGAAGGCCTGAAGCTCAAAAACCTGCTAAAATGGAAGGACAAGACTCCACTTCGAGGAATATTTGGAGCAGGGAGAAGGGCTCGCTTGCGATATGAGATTCTAAGCTTGATGTGACTGCACTTCGAGTCACATTCAGCCTAAAACTTTCAGGCTCACTGTTTGGAGTTGCATAGATGGATGCGACCGCAAGAGGGAGGTGCGACGCTGCAAGCTACGCCGCATACTACATGGGAAGCCTGTTTGGGCTGTTCTTGTAAATATTTAAGTGCCACTTTTGGGCATTTATGTAATAGCTAGACTGGACTATAAATAGAGGAGAATAGTTCATTTAGACTTGGATTATTTTGAGATTATAAGAATTGGAAGAGTGAAACTCTTGTGAGAGTGGGGCTATGGCCTATGTTGCTAAACAATGTTTGGGATTGCTTGCTTGAAGATTTCATTGCCTCTTGTGGGTTATCTTAGGCAGATTGCTCGCTTGAGGAATTAATTGCCTCTTGAGGGTTATCTTAGGTAGATTTGGTGCTTGTTGTTGGATTCTTAATTGTAGGTTTTGGTTTTCATATAACCATTGTTGTTGATTAGTTCCTTACTTGTGTCTATATTCTATCCTTTATTTATTGTTCTTAGAATTTAGGGTCTCTTTCTATTTCCGCATTATCGATATTATGTCAATATAGCAGTTATGTTGGAGATATACAAGGTACAAGTACAATTATGTAAGGAAGGCAGACAACCAATTGTATATCATTGGAAGCTTACCTTCAGATGGAACAAGAAATCTTTCCCACATAGGACTTAAATTTGTTCCGACGAATGTCCTGATGAGAATTTTTTTTCAAATGTTAGAAGATCATTTTATTCTCTATTTTTGCTCTCCCTCTTTACGGGTAGATGCATGGATACAAGTAAAGTGTAGACAGCACATGGAAGACATTTACAAGTTCTCGTTTTTCACCCCAAGATTTTAACAACACAAATAAAGAACATAAACAGTGGTATGGAAGATGCCTCATATAGCTATTGATGAGCAAATATACAATTGAAATCAGGGAAGATGACAAATTAAAGGAGGATTGATATGTATGAAAACAAATTGGCAAAACTTCAGAAAGTAAACCTAGATTTTCAAGACAGGGAGCATACAACATCAAAGATCTAATTCTCCATTTTACAGTAGATGGTATCCCTTGCAAAAACTAGTACCTAAACAGCATAGAGAAGAATCAGTAAAATAGAAAATCTTGAAGTTTCCACAACTACACTGAAAGTTGAGCAGATACCTTCTGGTAAGAAAAAAAGTTTTGATTCGGGAGTCCAGAGTGTTAATAATTTGTTGTCACCACTATCAATATCTTCATTCTGAAATATCTTTTTTTTAAACACCGGTGATTTCAGCAATACTAACTGCAGACATCAACCAGAAATGTGGAAAACCTAGCAAAAATGGGCTGGGGAGGGTTCAATGTGCTGCCTGGTGTAATTAATAGATTTCCTCGTTGACTCCCAACTACAAGAGATAGGGTATTCTAAAGAACAAATCACATTGAATGATTCATGGTTCAGACGTTCTGGAGATAAGATTGGGACAACAAATTAGCTTGTCCAAATTGCACTGGGCAGAGTAAATCATTATAGTTTTCCATCACATGCACATCAAATGGAAAAACACATACTTAAATGAAATGATAATGGAAGGAAGGAAAGAAGAAGGAGAAAGATAGAGAAGAACCTATAATCTGTCAGACCAAGATGAAGGGAAACGTGAGGTTGTTGCTTGGGATCATTCTCTACATTGAAGTTGTACCCACCATACTGTAAAATCAGTATATAGAAGAAAAACTTAAAAGGAATAAATCAAGGATATGCAGCTTATTGGGTGAATCTGATAAACGAGAAATGACCAGGTATACTCTCTTATAAGTGAGTAGCCACTGTGGTCATAAAAGTGAGTGACAAACACTAACTGTCCAAATTCTAGATTGAACAGCTATTAGTCAAACACTCTGTCATTCAGAATTAAAAGTAGAACAGATGCAATGGCAAAAGAGTGCAGCATACCCTGAACTTTGTTCCATTGTAAAGTGATGAACTTTGTTCAACTCTTGCATCCCATATCTAACAAACCTTACACCAATCAAAAGATTCAGAACAAATTTGGTATTGCTAGAAGTGATAATTACAGCTTTTGATCGTACAGACTATTGTGGAGAAAACTAGATTTTGATATTTGGGCGTTCTATCACATATGATTCCTGCAATCAGCAAAAGTTAGTGTCATTGGTGAAGTATGTTTTCTGTTTCTTCTTGCATGAAACCATAGCTATTCGGTAGTCAAACATTTTTTCTTGACTACGAACTTTTTCAAATGTTCCCTGCACATCTTTTGTTAAAAGACTGTGATCTGTAGTACTTCACGTCTAACTTTAACTCGAAAAAGACAAGGAATCAATGTCCAATTTCATATTGACAATTAGCATTAACCTCACACTCCTTCGTCCTGTTATTCCTTCTTTTTGGAACAAAATAAGCAGCATTAATTGATGAGTACAGACCAGCTGAGTAGAGCATGTAGATTACACATGGAAAAGAAGCTAGCAAATTTTCTTTTGTACTTTTCACACTAACAATTAGACATGTTGATGTCTTGCACCTTCGAATCCCCTCATTCCTTCGTTTTGCAACAAAATAAGTAGTTTTAACTTTTAACTGATGAATCTAAGATAGGATACTTGGTAAAAGTTAACAATTGTGAAAATGCTAGTCAGATGAATGCAGAAACACGAAAAGATAAGGTAAAAGTAAGAGAATCGTAACACAACCTCAGAAATAGACTTCTCCAAAGTATGATCGGGATGGGGATTCCTATCGTATGCTTCATCGAAAACAACTGACACCTTATACCAAATGAACAAATTCAGATCATAAAAAGTGAGCATACAGAAAGAAAAAAAAACGCAGACATAGGTAAGGTAAAGTAACCTGTGAAGGAGATAAACCAGAAGGACATGAGAAGAGCAGCTTGAATTCGTGACCTCCATCGCAGCTGAGTTTCTCCTCCATTTGTTTTCTCCGATTGAACACACAGAGAGACGCTCGATTGATCAAATTACAGTGAAACTGTAGGAGAAGATGAGTTAATGGGCCTCAGCCGGGTGTAGTTCGAGTTTTACGGGCCGAAGTGCACAAATAACTGTTTTTGGATTCTTATTTAAATAATAGCCAAAATTTATAAAGTTTTAAAGTTTAGCCACTTAAAATCAAATGAAAAATTTATAAAGTTTTAAAGTTTAGCCACTTAAAATCAAATGAACGTTCATTGAGTGTAGTTTCTAGCACTTTGAATTGTTCACCAATTTGAGTTCAGTGCAAAAAATTGTTTATTATATTAGTTTTTAGAGTCTCAAATCTCTAAGGTTCATAACCCTCGGTGATTTTTGACATCTTAAAACTATTCATGCTCAAGTATAATTATACATACATGTTAATTAGGAATCTTGATTTATGTGGCACTATATTGATGACATGTCGATAGAGCCTCAAACGATCAAATAGAGATCATCCTTGACTATTTAAGAACATAAATATCAGGATTCCTAGTTTATAATTTTAAAGTCATGCATATCATATTTCTTTATATATGTCTAATTAAATTATATAGTTATGGGACCTACCCTTGGTTTTTGTCTATGCCAGATGTACATGTTCAAACATGTAAAATGTTTTTAGATCAAAGTTCTTTGAGTTATTTAAAAAGATTTTTTTTTGGCCAAACACATACACAACCCCTCAAACTTGCTCTCATTTTTCATTTTGACATTCCAATTTAGCCTTGTTCCATTTTAACCCATAAACTCCATTTTTTCTGTACTATTTAAACACTTATACTAATTTTTATAATTTGTTTTTATTTATGTTCTTCAATTGCAATTTCTTATTTTAAAAAAAATAGACGTGTGCCTGTTAATTAAAAAAATTAAACATTCGCGAACAAACATAAAAAATTTCAAACAATAATATTATTTTTTGATATTTCTCTGTATTTTTGCATGAAAATAAATTGACGAAAGTTCTTTGATTTTCTTTCTTAAACAATCAATTAAAATAAATAACACTACTTATTTATTTTTTCTTATCATCTAGGCTATCTAAACTTAACGCAAATACTCACTTTTAATTTTTAATATAAATCAATACGAATAAAAAAATCCATCTTCAAAAAGACTCGACTGACTTTGTTAATAACACTACTAAAAAAAGACTCTTGTTCTTTGCTAATAACACTACTAAACAATGTTAAAACTCGACTGACTTTGTTAGCTTGTCGGTGATTTTAAAGAAAGAAAACCAACACAATTTCGTCGGTTATTTTTCACACAAAAATACATAACACTCTTAAAAAGAAATTATTATTTTTTAAAAAAAATTATTTTTTGTTAATTTTAAATTTTTTTAACTAAAATTAACTGATACGTGTCGATTTAAAATAAGAAGTTGCAATTGAAAAATATATATAAAAATAAATAAATCATAAAAATAATATTTCGTGTTAAAATGGTACATAAAAAATGGAGTTTAAGAATTAAAATGGAATAAGGCTAAGATAAAGTGTCAAAATGAAAAATATGAACAAGTTAGAGGGGCTGTGTTTGGCCTTTCTTTTTTTTAAAAAGTAACAATTTGAATGACATGCTATAGTAGAATTTTTTTTTGGCTTAAGTCATCTGTAGCCCTTAAAGTTGTCCGCATAATTCGTTTAAACACCTCAACTAACCATTGTACCTATTGAACACCTATGCCCCTTAAAATTGATACCTATTAGACATTTTTTTTGACAATCAACCAAAAATATGAGATGTGTGTACTACACTCGCTGGGACATGGCAGTGACATGACAAATTGATGAATTAAATGATGACATGTGGCTTTTGAATCCAAAAATTTATTTAAAAAATGATATTCTAAAAAACATCTATTTACTAACTAAAAAAATTAAAAAAGAATTTTCTAAAAAACCTACCCACCAATAAAATGATGACATGTGGCATTGAAAAATATTTTTAAAAAGCTCTATTTAGATAATTCAAAAATAATTTTATGAATATACAAACTTATTTTTGTTTTTATTTTTATTTAACCCCCACCCACCCTCTGAGACTCATTTCCTCTTCTCCAGTGCCGGCGGCAACTACGACGCCAGCAAATCTTCGCCCTACCTCTTTCTTCTCCTTCGTTCAATTTTATCCTTTAAGTTTTTCTGTGTAAAGATACAATTTGAATTCTTTATTGAACAGTTCAAGTGCTAGTTACTATATATTAGAAGAGTCTAGGATTTACTACCATTGTTCCAATTAAATCATTACAAATGTTCAATACTTACTATATAAAATATATAAGTGGGCCCCACCTCCTTCCACTTAAATAAAAAATTTCAACCTTATCATGGTAAAAGTTGAATTTATTATCCT
>JAJOOS010024699.1:0-22938 GCA_029582725.1 Solanum chiquidenum
CTTCAGTTCAGCAGCATCAGTGGTGAGTCCTCATTCTTCGAGGACTAGTGACATGTTTATCTTTATCGCTTTCAGTCTTTTAGTTTCAGTTTTTGCTATATCTAGTTGGGGCATGTCCCAACATTTCAAGTCAGTTTAGAGGCTTATTTCAAACATAGTTAGATTCAGCTTAGTTTTGAGTTAATAACTTCTTTGTATTAAATTCATCAGTTATCATTTATCTCAGTTATAGTATGTGGGTATTCCCCATCTTTTCATTTTAATTATGATTTAGCTTCCGCCTCAGTTTATTATCTTTAGTATGCTCATGATCATGCCAGCAAGGTTAGCTTGGGATCACTTGTGGTCCTAGGTCCCGTGTCCGCGTCTCGGGGGTAGTCTCGGGGAGTGACAGGTAGATTTGTCTTTTCCTTACCCAATTAATTTAATTCGTTTTAGTGAATTAATTAAGGGTCAAATCAGAAGGAGAACAGTTTAGTCAATTGGAAAATACGCTAGGGCTTGGAGAACAGAGAAAAGATGAAAGGAGAAGAGGAACAACAAGAATTCGCCAAGAACGATCGATTTTGGTTGTGGATTTGCCAAGAAATTGGTCATACAAGGTATGTGAATCTTTCATAGCGTTGGGTTCGTTCACCCATGCTCCAAGCATGTTTATTTCAGCGAAATTTATCCTAAAAGGGTTTGAAAGTTGATGTTCTTGATAGGTCTTCTTAAATTTGAATGTCGTTCTTGAATTGCGTTGAATTGAGGAGTTTCTGAGATCTTTACGTTGAATTTTAGAGTTGTTTTGAGTTAGGTTCTTGAGTACATATGCTGGGTATCTGAATATAAAATGAATTTGAGAACAATAGTTGAGTTTAGGCAGATTGGGGCTGGAAAACGAAAAGGGAAAAAGTCGGACAAGGAACAGGTTCCAGGTCTGCGTCGCGGACCTGTTCCTTCAGGGTGAAAATTTTCTCTCTCCGTCGCGGAGAGGACGCAGACTCCTCTATTTCAAAAATTTAATTTCACGAGTAATTATTTAAAACACCTCCGCGTAGCGGACTTGTTCCAAGACGGTGATTTCGTGACTTTTTTCAGTTTATCTATCTAAAATCATTCCTAAACATCAGAAGACTTTTCCTATCACAAATCACAATCCTTGAATCCATAATTCCATTCAAGGACCAAGTAAGAGTCAAGTCAAGAGCAGTTAAGATTAAAGTCAAGAGAAGTCAAGAGTCAAGTAAGAGAAGTTCATTTCAAGTTTTCATAAGTCTTTTACAAACGTTTTAACCTTGTTTTAAGACTTAAGTTTTGAAGTTGAGTAAAGAGTAAAAGCAAAGTTCATTTTCTTTAAAATGATATATAGGAACTAAGTATTCCCAAGAGTAAATGTTTTCACATTTAAGCTGAGAGGAAACTGAGATTTCCAAAAGAGTTCTGAACAGCAAAAAGGGAACATTGATTCCAAGAGAGCTTTTAAGCTAAGTTTGAGTAATTATATCAAACTAGAGAAGAAGTTATTTTAAAAACATATGAGGTAAGTATATTTTGGGAGTAGTATTGAGCACCGATATGGGGATGCGAGTTCATATTAACTCAAGCCCCCATAAACCATGTAGCCATCATGGGCAGAAAAATGGTCATACTTTTTAGATGATTCCTTAGTGCTTTTCAGCATAGACTAATGGATCCACTCAGTAGTTCAGGTTCTATACCAATGGCAAGGTATATGATGGTCCTTGGCAATGTGAGGTAAAACATTGTACCATCACTTCGGCTCATAGTGATGGTTGTCGGTTAGAGAATCTCCCACATAAGTTATATTACTTTTTATATGAGTAAAGTTAAGTTTGTTATTGTTTTATCTTTAAACGAACTAAGATTGTTTTCAGTTTTTTTATACGATTTATATATATATATCGTATGTGTTTTACTGTTGTATATTGATTTAAGTTATTCATGAGTTGAGAAGAGCCAAGGTAAGTGTTTCTTTCATAATCTCTTTCAAGCCTATGTATGTTAGCATTCCAACTCGCATACTCGTACATTCAATGTACTGATGCCAGTTGGCCTGCATCATATTCTGATGCAGATGCAGGTAACCAGGATCAACATCCAGAGTGTCGTTGATCTATTTTGAGCATTCAGAGTCTGTTGGTGAGCCTCCTTGCATTCCAGAGGACTCTTTTATTTGCTTTCTAGTTTAGTTCATTAGGATGTTGTAGGGTTTGTCCCAACATCCATCTTAGTTGTTTAGAGGCTTCATAGACAGTTAGTAGTTTAGTAGTCTTTACATTATCATTCTCTGTTAAAGACTTGGGTTGCCATTTATGGTCAAAAGTTGAATGTTTGGTTCTTTTAACATTCTAAGTTATATTATTTAGTTCTTTGAGTAAGTTGATTTGGTCATCGTAAAAATGCTAGAGTCTTCCGCTGAGTTAAGTAAGCCAGGCCAAGGGTTCGCTTGGGGCCAACAGTGGTTCTCGAGTGCCAGTCCCGCCTAGGGTGTAGACTTGGGGAGTGGCAAACTTGGTATCATAGCACAGAGTTCAAGAGTCATAGGGAGTCTATGAAGCCGTGTCTGTAGAGTCATAGTTATCGATGTGAAGCGCGCCACATCTATAATTAGAAGGCTGTAACATTTAGGAACTATCTCACTTCTTTCACATTCATTTTGTGCGATAGAGTTAATCTCTATGAAGTTTCTTCCAATTCATGCATGCGCATATCTTTCAGATCATGCCTCCACGAAGAGCTATCAGAGGTCGTCTG
Organism: Solanum chiquidenum; assembly: GCA_029582725.1. Classification (NCBI taxonomy): domain Eukaryota; kingdom Viridiplantae; phylum Streptophyta; class Magnoliopsida; order Solanales; family Solanaceae; genus Solanum; species Solanum chiquidenum. The sequence continues at coordinate 2,761 of JAJOOS010024699.1, forward strand.
ACTATAAGGAAGGTTGAACCACATGAGCAAGGGGTACCGAATGCACCAGAAGTGCAACTCTAAGAAGAGGTCACCAATGTGGAGTTCCGTGAGGCCATTCAAATGTTGAGCTAAGTTGTGACCAACTAAGCTGGGCAACATAGAGAGAATCATCAGGAAGTGGCTGATACTTCTAGAGTTCATGAGTTCTTAAAGATGAATCCTCCAAGCTTCACAGGTTCAAGTGTCAGCTTTAGACCTAAAGGGGAGATGGCGAGATGAGAAATCAAGTCAAGTGTTTGAGAATAAGATAGTAATGAGTTCCAAAAAGAAAAGTATGGGAGATATCTTTTCAGAAGTCTTTTAGTAGTGAAGTGATGTTAAAATGAGAAGGCTAATGATCCATGTGAAACAAGTTGAGAAGGACAAGCTGAGGGATAGAGCATAGTTTAAGAATAAGAGGGCTAAGACATCAGGGAGTGAATTCGGGAAGCAAAAGAGTAATGTGAACTGGTCTTCTTTCCAATATAATCAGAAAGGACCTGCTCTATCATCTGCTAGTGCACCTGCACCCAGAAACAAAGGTGAGTATAGTGGCCAGAATTTGCAGAGCTTCAGAGCTAGACCAGCACAATCTTAAGGTAGTGTGGCTCAAGGAGGTAGTTGGGCTCTTGTATGTGGTAGGTGTGGTAGAAACCACTCAGTTAAGTGTCGTGATGGCCAGAAAGGTTGTTTCAAGTGTGGGCAAGAGGGACACTTCATGAAAGAGTGTCCTAAGAATAAGTAAGGTAGTGGAAACTCGGGCAATAGAGCCCAATCTTCATCAGTTGCTCCACCAAACAGGGCTGCACCAAGATGAGCTACTTCCGGCACTGGCGGAGGAGAAAACCTCCTCTACGCGATCACTAGTCGCTAAGAGCAAGATAACTCTCCAGATGTTGTCACTGGTATGATCAAAGTCTTTGCTTTTGATGTTTATGCTTTGCTAGACCCAGGAGCAAGTTTATCTTTTGTAACCCCTTATGTTGCAAATAAGTTTGATGTTATTCTTGAGAAACTTTGTGAACCCTTCTTTGTCTCTACACTTGTTGGGGAGTCTATTCTGGCTGAGCGAGTTTATCGTGATTGTGTCATTTCCATCAATCACAAAGATACCATGGCTGATTTAGTTGAGTTAGGCATGGTAGATTTTGATGTCATTTTAGGTATGGACTGACTTCATGCATGTTATGCATCAATATATTATAGAACTCAAGTTGTCAAGTTTCAGATTCCTAAAGAGCCAGTCATAGAATGGAGTAGTAGTTCAGCAGTGCCTAAGGGTCATTTCATTTCGTACCTTAAGGCGAGAAAGTTAGTTTTGAAGGGTTGTATCCATCACTTAGTCCGAGTTAATGACTCTAGTGTTGAGGTACCTCCCATTCAGTCAGCTCCTATAGTAAAAATGTTTCCAGAAGTCTTTCCTGATGACCTACCCAGAGTCCCTCCTAAGAAAGAAATAGACTTTGGCATAGACCTCATTCCGGATACTTGTCCTATCTCTATTTCGCCATACATAATGACACCTGCAGAGTTGAAAGAATTGAAAGAGCAGTTAAAGAATCTCTTAGATAAGGGCTTTATTCGATCAAGTGTCTCACCTTGGGGCACTCCGATCTTATTTGTGAGAAAGAATGATGGTTCCCTTAGAATGTGTATAGATTATCGTCAGTTGAACAAGGTTACCATCAAGAATATGTATCCTCTTCCGAGAATTGATGATCTTTTCGATTAGCTTCAGGGTGCTTCCTGTTTCTCAAAAATTGACCTCAGAATAGGCTATCATCAGTTAAGAGTGAAGGAATGTGATATTCCAAAGACATTCAGAACCCGATATGGTCATTATGAGTTTTTTTGTCATGTCCTTTGATTTGACTAATGCACCAACAACATTCATGGATCTTATGAATAGAGTCTTCAAACCTTATTTAGATATGTTTGTTATTGTCTGCATTGATGACATACTAATCTATTCAAGGAATGAAGAACATCATGCTAGTCATCTCAGAATAGTTTTTCAGAAAGATAGGAATTATATGCTAAATTCTCTAAGTGAGAATTTTGGCTTGAGTCTGTGGCATTCTTAGGGCATATTGTGTGTGGAGAGGGAATAAAAGTTGATACTCAGAAAATTAAGGCAATGCAGAATTGGCCTAGACCTACATCTCCAACTGATATTAGGAGTTTCTTGGGTTTGGCTAGCTATTATAAAAGGTTTTTAGAGGGTTTTTCATCCATTTAGTCCCCTTTGAAGAAGTTGACTCAGAAAACAGTGAAATTTCAATGGTCTGAAACTTGTGAGAAAATCTTTCAGGAATTGAAGAAGAGGTTGACTACTGCCCCAGTTTTGACTTTATCGGAAGATACTCAAGGTTTTGTGGTGTATTGTGATGCATCTAGAGTTGGTTTGGGTTGTGTATTAATGCAGAATGACAAGGTTATAGCTTATGCCTCCAGATAATTGAAAGTTCATGAGAAGAACTACCCAACCCATGACTTAGAGTTGGCTGCTGTGGTATTCACTTTGAAGATATGGTGCCATTATTTGTATGGTGTTCATCTTGATATATTCACTGATCACAAGAGCCTTCAATATGTGTTCACTCAAAAAGAGCTTAATCTCAGACAAAGGAGATGGTTAGAGTTACTCAAGGATTATGACATGAGTATTCCTTATTACCTAGGTAAGGCTAATGTTGTTGATGATACCTTGAGCAAGTTGTCTATGGGTAGTCCTGCCCATGTTGAGGAAGAAAAGAGAGAGTTAACAAAAGATGTGCATAGGGGTAGATGGTGTTTTGAAATATCAAGGTAGATTGTGTGTACCTATGGTGGATGGACTCCAAGAGAGGATAATAGAGGAAGCTCATAGCTCTAGATATTCCATTCATCCAGGTTCCACAAAGATGTATCGTGACTTGAGAGATGTTTATTGGTGGAATAGCATGAAAAAGGGCATTGCTGAATTTGTCGCTTAAGTGTCCAAATTGCCAACAAGTGAAAGTAGAGCACCAAAGACCTGGTGGTTTGGCTCAAAATATAGAACTTCCAGAATGGAAGTGGGAGATGATCAATATGGATTTCATCACAGGTTTGCCGAGGTCTCACAGACAGCATGATTCTATTTGGGTGATTGTTGATCGAATGACAAAATCAGCCCATTTTCTGCTGGTAAAGACTACACATTCAGCAGAAGATTATGCCAGATTATATATTCAGGAAGTGGTAAGACGTCATGGAGTCACAGTCTCCATTATTTCAGATAGAGGTGTACAATTTACTACACAGTTCTGGAAATCTTTTCAGAAAGGTTTGAGTTCGAAGGTGAACTTAAGTACTGCCTTTCATCCTCATACTGATGGGAAAGCAGAGCGCACTATTCAGACTTTAGGATATATGTTGAGGGCTTGCGTGATTGATTTCAAATGGAATTGGGATGATCACCTACCTCTCATTGAGTTTGCTTATAACAACAATTATCACTCTAGCATCCAAATGGCTCCTTATGAAGCTCTTTATGGGAGAAGATGCAGATCTCCTATTGGATGGTTTGAAGTTGGGGAAGCAGGGTTGATAGGACCAGATTTAGTTCACCAAGCTATGGAGAAGGTGAAAGTGATTCAAGAGAGGCTGAAAACGGCACAAAGTCGTAAGAAATCCTACACTGATGTTAGAAGAAGGGAGTTAGAGTTCGAAGTAGATGATAGGGTATATCTAAAAGTTTCACCCATGAAGGGAGTTATGAGGTTTGGTAAGAAGGGAAAGCTTAGTCCCCGATGTATTGGACTTTATAAAGTAGCCAAGAGGATTGGCAAAGTAGCTTATGAATTGGAGCTACCACAAGAGTTAGCAGCGGTTCATTTGGTAATTCACGTCTCCATGTTGAAGAAGTGCATGAGAGACCCTTCATTGATCATACCAACTAAAAATATTGGGATCAAAGATAGCTTATCTTATTAGGAAATTCCTGTTCAGATTCTAGATCGCCAAGTTCGCAAGTTGAGAACAAATGAGGTAGCATCAGTCAAAGTCCTTTGGAGGAACCAATTTGTTGAGGAAGCTACTTGGGAAGCTGAATATGATATGAAGAAGATATATCCACATCTCTTTGAATCCGAAGAAAGTGCAGATCAAGGTACTAATTTTCTTCTTAGTGCTCTTTATATTATGAATGAGCATGTTGTTTGTTTTCATTTGCTTGTTGGGTGTTTGAATTTGATGTTACACCCTAAGCCTTGTAAGAGTAATCTCATTCGAGGAAGAATGTTCCCAAGGAGGAGATATTGTAACACTTTACAAGTTGAAATAACTAGGAAGAAGCTAATAATTGGAAATAGTCATTTTCGGAAAGAATGAAAATCTGGGAATTTGTTTAAGTTAGGAAAAGTTGAATTTTGGTCAACTTCAAAATGGCCATAATTCCTATCTCAGGATGAGATAGGTATAGTTCTATATATGGTTGGAAATATCTTGGAATTATCTTTCCAACGCTTCCAAGTTTGCGCGATTCCGAGTTCGTATGGGTAAGTTATGCCCTTTGGAAGTTGGGCTGCTGGATTAAGGAAAGTCTAATCCGGATATTTGAAGGGTAGATTTGTCTTTTCCTTACCCAATTAATTTAATTCGTTTTAGTGAATTAATTAAGGGTCAAATCATAAGGAGATCAGTTTAGTCAATTGGAAAATACGCTAGGGCTTGGAGAACAGATAAAAGAAGAAAGGAGAAGAGGAACAACAAGAATTCGCCAAGAGCGATCGATTTTGGTTATGGATTCGCCAAGGAATTGGTCTTACAAGGTATGTGAGTCTTTCATAGCGTTGGGTTCATTCACCCACGCGCCAAGCATGATTATTTCATCGAAATTCATCCTAAAAGGGTTTGAAAGTTGATGTTCTTGATAGGTATTCTTAAATTTGAATGTCGTTCTTGAATTGGATTGAATTGAGAAGTTTCTGAGATCTTTACGTTGAATTTTAGAGTTGTTTTGAGTTAGGTTCTTGAGTACATATTCCGGGTATCTGAATGTAAAATGAATTTGAGAACAATAGTCGAGTTTAGGCAGATTGAGGCTAGAAAACGAAGAAGGATAAAGTGGGACAAGGAACAGGTTCCAGGTCCGCGACGCGGACCTGTTCCTTTAGGGTGAAAATTTTCCCTCTGCGTCGCGGAGAGGACGCAGACTCCTATGTTTCATAATTTAATTTCACAAGTAATTATTTAAAACACCTCCACGTCATGGACTTGTTCCAAGACGGTGATTTCGTGACTTTTCTCATGTTTAGTTATCTAAAATCATTCCTAAACATCAAGTGACTTTTCCTATCACAAATCACAATCCTTGAATCCATAATTCCATTCAAGGACCAGTTAAGAGTCAAGTCAAGAGCAGTTAAGCTAAGTTTGAGTAATTATATCAAACTAGAGAAGAAGTTGTTTTAAAAATATATGAGCTAAGTATATTTTGGGAGTAGTATTGAGAACCGATATGGGGACGCGAGTTCATATTAACTCAAGCCCCCATAAACCATGTAGCCATCATGGGCAGAAAAAGGGTCATACTTTTTAGATGATTCCTTAGTGCTTTTCAGCATAGACTAATGGATCCACTCAGTAGTTCAGGTTCTATACCAATGGCAAGGTATAGGACGGTCCTTGGCAACGTGAGGTAAAAAGTTGTACCATCACTTAGGCTCATAGTGATTGTTGTCGGTTAGAGAATCTCCCACATAAGTTATATTACTTTTTATATGAGTAAAATTGAGTTTGTTATTGTTTTAAGTTGTTTTATAAACTTTATAAATCGCATGTGTTTTATTGCTTTATATTGAGTTGAGTTATTCAGGAGTTGAGAAGAGCCAAGGTAAGTGTTTCTTTCGTAATCTCTTTCAAACCTATGTATGTTAGCATTCCAACTCGCATCCTCGTACAGTCAATGTACTGATTCCAGTTGGCCTGCATCGTATTATGATGCAGACACAGGTAACCAGGATCAACATCCAGTGCCTCGTTGATCCAGCTTGAGCATCCAGAGTGTGTTGGTGAGCCTCCTTGCATTCTGAAGGACTCTTTTATTCGCTTTCTAGTTTAGTTCTTTAGGATGTTGTAGGGTTTGTCCCAACATCCATATCAGTTGTTTAAAGGCTTCATAGACAGTTAGTAGTTTAGTAGTTTTACATTATCATTCTCATGCTTAAGACTTGGGTTGCCATTTTTGGCCAAAAGTTGAATGTTTGATTCTTTTAACATTCTAAGTTATATTATTTAGTTCTTTGAGTAAGTTGATTTGGTCATTGTAAAAATGCTAGAGTCTTCCGCTGAGTTAAGTAAGCCAGGCCAAGGGTTCACTTGGGGCGAGCAGTGGTTCTCGAGTGTTAGTCCCGCCTAGGGTGTACACTCGACGTGTGACACCAGCCTCACCAAAGATGACTGAGTAACACGAGCCAATCTGCACCAACTAAGGAGATAGATTAACTCACAATCTGCATCAACCATGTAAATAGATTGACTCAATCAATCATTAATTCAAGAAGGAAAACACTATCAGACAATCAATCAGGACAACAAGCAAATCAACCTAATTATAGAAGTTGACAACTGTAGGATCAAGATAACAAGATGATTAAAGAAGACCAACAAAGAATCTACATCAGATTCTGTTTCAAGGCAGAATAAATAAAATGAAGATCAACTCAAGGATTCAATATTCTCAATCAAGGAAACTCCCCTAGGTTTTCCTATTAGAGCTAAAAGCCATTGCACTACTAAGCATATAAGAGAAGACTCAGACCAACAGTTGAAGATGTGCAACTTCACTTGAGCTTATATTGCAATCTTCTTTTATCTTTCATAATTTTTTGTAATCACGTGAGTGAAACAATTGATTTAAAAAGAGAAAGAAAGATTCTGAGTGTAGATTTACAAGTAGAGATAGTGTCAAGAAAGAACATCTGATTTGCAGATCAGACATGATCAAATCACATAAACTCTGTACAACCGAAGTTCACTTCAAATATCTAAAGGAAACCCTTGAAACCCAAGGGGACTGGACGTAATCACCACATCGGTGTTCCGAACCAGTATAAAAACTCTCTATGTTATTTACTTACTGCATTCACTATCACTGTATATCTGTTTTACTAACGTGCAGGTGAGTCGACTGACCAGTACAGGAAGTCGACTGAAGGAAATTTTTAATTCACCCCCATTCTTCACTTTCAATTGGTATCAGAGCAAGTCTTACTAGTAAATTGTTTAACCACACGTGAGCAAAGATCCAATGGCACACTATCAAATTTCTAGTGCTCTACTTCAAGATGGACATTCATGACCATCATATTTCAATGGCCAACATTAATCCCACTGGAAAGATAGATCCAGAATCTTTGTTTCTTCAAATGACCATCAAGCATGGATTGTGATCAAGAAGGGTCCAAAGTCCATTCCTGGACTGACGAAAAAAGATTGCACTGATAAGCCATTTGATCCCGAATTCTTCGATATAACAAAGGAGCAATATGAGGTAATTTAAACTAATGCTAGAGCTTTAAGTTTGTTATATTGTACAGTGAGTGGAGCTGAATATGACAAGATCTCAACATGTGAAACTCTAAAAGAAATGTGGGACAAACTAGAAGTAACTTATGAAGGAACCACCAAGGTAAAGGAAGCTCAGATGACTTTACTAGCCAATGATTATGAATTATTCAAAATGGCCGAAAATGAAAATGTAGAAGACATGTTCTTAAGATTTAGCAAAATTATCTGCGAACTCATATCTCTTGGAATGGTGTACTCAAATAGATTACAAGTTAGAAAACTCGTCAGAAGTCTTCCCAAAGCTTGGGAAACTAAAGCTTCTATTCTTGAAGATGGAGATCTACAGAAAATAACGTACGATGAAATTTAAGGCAACCTAATTGCCTATGACCAAAACCATATTAACAAGTACATCAAAGATGATAATAAGAAAATTGTGTTACTGCCGAGACATCTGAAGTCGGAGAAAAAGTTGATGAATATCAAGATGAAGGAATGACTCTCATAAATTGAGGAGTGAGACAAATGCTTAGACAAAGAAGACAGAGACTCCATCAGGATTTTAAGAATAATGAATTCAAAAGAAATGATGATCGCTGCTACTACTATGGAAAACCAGGACATATCAAACAAAACTGCCCAGAACAAAGAAGGAAAAACAAATAACAATAGAAGAAATGAGAATCCAAAAAAGTCTCAAAGCTTGGGATCAAGGAGTAACATCCAAAGATGATCATGATGAAACTGCCAACATATGCTTCATTACACTAGGTGAAACAAATGAGTTAAGATGTTTTAACTGTTCTAACTGTAATGACTTACAAAACTCCTTGGACATGGTTAGTGATGAATTATAGAAAGTTATTGACAAATACAATAAGATTGTTCAAGAAAAAAAAGATTGGTGATGAGTCCATGATTTGGACTCATTTAGGGCTTTATTTTAATAGATTTAGTGTCCTTAAATGCATATTTTGTGCCAATAACTGATGTAAATCCTTGATTTTTAGGTATTTGGACTGAGGAACAAAGCATGGACACTAATGAGCAAAAAGGAACAAGGCAGCTAAAAGAACGAAGAAAAGAAGGCATGGTCTCGCCTACTGTTCCAGTGTACCATGCCTTGAAGGAGAAAATCAAGTTGACGATACAAAAGAGTAGTCGGTGAGTCGCCGAATGATTCCACGATGCAGTGCTATATCGCCCAAAATTACAGAGCTTGAAGTTGCTGAAGGCCAAATAAAAAGGCGATGGAATTGACCAAAGGGCGGATCGCCGAGTGGATTGGTGATCCCGACTTATTGCGCCGAATGGTCCTTCGCAACACATTTTTGGCGACTATAAATACATTTTTAAATTCTTAATTTAGTTACTAGCATTCAATAGTTTTCATTATTGTTCAATTTTCAAGTTAGAAAGCTAAGAACTAAGTTTTGAGACAACTTTTCCTTAGCTTTGAAGATTTCTATTTCTGAGAAATTGGAAGTGGGTGTTGAAGATTCTTCATCTTAGACCTTTGTAAAGACAATATTAATCGTACCCAGTTGATGGAAACACAATTTGGTAACGATTTATATCTTTTTATAATGTCTAGCTGAAACCCCAATTCTTGGGGTGTGATTATGGGTTGATTTAGCTGTTGGGTATTGTTAATTGGTAGTGTAAATGTTGTTTGAAAGTCATTTTATTCAGTAATTATGGCTTAATATAAAGGGTTGCAGTTGCAAATGCAACTCTACCTTCGTGTTTTTGGCTTGCTCGAGAGAGAGGCTTTAAAACCAAGATTACTGATTTGATAGTCTGTGGGTATTGGGTTTTCATGGGTTTAGCTCGAGAGAGTGAACCCTAAATACTTTTCCACAAATTCATCTCGAGAGAGTGAATAGACTAAAACGTATGCTATACTTAATTGTTGCTTATTGGTGTTCGAGAGAAACCAATTTGATTCAACGTAAATTGTTCGATAGAAAGTTTATCCCCACTAAAGTCTAGCTTATTCAATGATTTACAGCTATTCACTATTAATTGAAATCACTCATTTGTCTGTCTTAGCCCATAATCCAATCACATCCCAAGAACCCGTCTTCATACTTGTTATTTTCGTGTTATTTGCTGTTGTAGCCGATAGTTGAAAGCAAATCCCTTGTTATTTGACACTTGTGCCACTCCAAACTTGAGCTATGCTTTTATTCGTAAATGTTTTTACCTATGATTGACTTGAGCATATTCATGTTTTTCTATTGATTCTCAAATATGTACCACTCCCTTGGGATTCGACCCCAACTCACTTAGTTGGGTTGTATTACTAACTAACGATTTTTGACGCTTAGTATTGGATGAAGTGTATTTGAAACGTTATTAATCAAAATGGCGCCGCTGCCAGGGACTGGTGTTACTTGAGAATATTTGGTTAAGTTGAATTTTGCTCTTGTTAGTTATAGTGATACTTACTTAATTTTAGTTTTGTTTTGCTTGTTTTTGTGTTGAAACAGGAAGTATGAGTGTAAATGGCACCAATGGCAGTTAAGTAGGCCATCAAGATGACATCAGAAACATCAACGATGTCACCGAGCCTAATGCTAATAACCCCCATCTTATGGGTGGTATTGGTGCCATTCGCTTGCCTCCGGTCGAAGGAAATGCAATATTCCACATTACGAGTACTATGTTGCAGCTCTTGCAATTGGGGCAGTTTAGTGGTTTGGCTCATGAGGATCCCCATGAGCATATTAGAAACTTCGTGGATGTATGCGGACCATGTAAGTGGCTGGATGAATTGCCACGTGAATCAATCACTTCATGGGAGGAGTTGGTCACCATATTTAATGTGCAATTTTTCCCTCCTTCGAAGATGATGACTCTTCGGGACAACATTCAGAGCTTTAAGCATCTAGATGACGAGCCAATTCATGAAACTTGGTTGCGATTCAAAAAGTTGGTACTTCAATGCCCAACTCATGGCTTGCCTGATGATGTGTTGCTGCAGTAATTTTACCGGAGTCTTGACTCGGTAAATAAGGGTGTTACTGACCAACTTTCTCCGGGAGGTTTGAAGCAGCAACCTTATATGATAGTGGCTCAGCTATTAGATGGTATGACTACCATAAACAGGACATGGTATACCCTTGAAGACCAGGTCTCCCCTCTCACGTTCAAATTGACCAAGGAACTGATGGAGATGGACCAATAAAGGGACCAGAACATGGCCAAGATCATGACACAACTTGACATTTTATCCAAAAATGTCATGGGAGCTGGTGCTCGAAGTGTCAATGCCGTGGGTGTCGGGTGTGATAATCCAGATGAGTACAAGTTTGAGGCCTTGTATAATGAAGAGGTGAATTTCCTAGCCAACCAAGGTTGTGGTTATCGTTCAAACTACCTCAGGCAGGGTGGTAACCAAGGTTGGAATAGGGATGAAGATTGGAAAGATCGAGATCGAGAATGGAGCGATCGAAGTCCAAATTGGGAGGATGGGGAGAAGGATAGGTATGTGCCTCCCCATGAGCGCCAAAAGCCAAAGGATTCGGAAGGTGGCCGGTCTAAGGATATGCTTTCTCATATCCTCAACAAACTTGAGGGGTCGAACAATATTTTAAGGTAAATGAAAGAATATGTGTCGACCCTTAACCAGACCGTTACCTCCCATTCAGTATCTATCAAGCAGTTGGAGGCCCAAAAGGGTCATATCTCGTCTTATCTGAACCGAGATAGTAAGGGGGTTTGCCTAGTGATACTATGGCTAACCCCAAAAATGAGGTTTGAGTGTGGATTTGCGTCATGCCGCGATGTTAACTAAGGCGCTGCTTGGGAGGCAACCCAAGTTTTATTTTCTTTCTTTTTAAGTTTGAAATAATGATGTGTTGAATGTGTATGTCAAAGTATGGAAAGTGTTTGAGAAATGCAGGTTGGTGAGCTAAAGGTTCAATCAGCGCATCACCGAAGGGGTCGGCGAGCCTGACTTAGACAACCATTGGACTTAAGACAATTTTAAATTGGAGTCCGTAAAACTCGGCGAGCCTAGGAGTAACTTGGCGAATCGTCGACCAGGTCGGCGATCACGATCTAGTCTGCCGTTTGGACCCCCACATTAACTAGAGGTCCTGTAAAACTTAGCAAGGTAGGTGCCCACTTGGCGTGTCGCCGAGTTGGTCGGCGAGCACGACTAATGTCGCCGAATAGGCAAGAACTGGATGGGTTTTAAAAGGCCAAAGATTTAAACTTCCAACTCTTTCACTTTCCCTCACTTTTAATCTTCCCACACTCACACCCGCAAATTAGTTTCTATATTTTCTTGCATTCTTAGAGTGTTTGTCGTTGATTATGTGTTCGGAGTGGATTACTTTGCCGCCTAGCATTTCAATCTTGTTTAATCGGCATATAAGGTTGGTTTTCCGAACCCCAAGTTTATTTTTATCGAATTTGTACTTATTTGCAATGATCTTATCTTAGTGATGTGTGTTGGGCCTTGCTAATCTTAATTGTTTATGTGTATGCCTGTTTTAAATTCGATATTCTTGCCCATAATACCTATAATATTGAATTCCCATGATTTTATGCCTTAAAATTGGTAAGAAATTATAGGGTTGTGCTTGCATGTTGTTGAGTCTAGTCGAGTGAATTCTAAGTAACCCGTATGTGTGTTAACTAATGTAATTTTCCCAATGATAGAGCGGGATAACATCATTCTTAAGGACATAAGTCATCAAATGGCCAAATTTGGCAAAACTAGGAGAAGTCTGAGTATCTCAAGGTAATGGGTCTTGCTTTAATTTAATGAGTGCATGCTTTGATTCTGTTTTCGGGGGTTACGGGATTGAATTTGGGAAGTTGGGTTGAAAGTAAGCACGTTGGGTCATTTGGCGAGCTGGGTCGAGCTGGCCGAACCACTCAGCGGTTTGCCGAAGTTCCCCATCTCGCTTTTAATTTCATGCTAAATGAGTAGTTTGGTTCTGTAACTTTCGGCGAGAAGCTTGAGGTCGCCAAAGGCACTCGGCGACTCACCAAAAGTCTTCTTGATCACCCTTTGTTTGCATCCCTGAACCCTTTTTGCACTGTAACTTTCGGCGGGCTAATCCTTGCTCACCGAAAGTTATCGGTGATTTGTCGAAAGGCCTCCCATCATCAACATGCCAAATTTTTTTGAGAATTTTATGTTAATCCCTTCGGCGAGTCTGTCTGCAACAATTTTTCTGTGTTGTGACTTCAATGGTTTCCAACTCTTTTTGATGATTTTTGTAGACATGGCCAAATAAAAAGTTCTCGGTAGAAACATACCACCCCGAAAGAAGGCAAAGAGGATAAAAATTAATGAGGATGCAACTGCATCCAGGGGCAAGGCCACCAAACTTCCCACAACTGGTGGGAAATGCAAAGGAAAAGAAAAGGCACCTGTGTCACCGGAGATCAGCTCCGATAGTGACGGGATCTATACCACTCAGCTCACCAATTTTGAGGGTGAGGGTGAGCACCAGGAGCTTCAGACTGTAGCTTCTGATGATGATGAGCTTATAGCAATACAGAGGGCAAAGCTGCAGTCTAAAATGATGAATGATTCGTCTAGGATCGGGAATCCTCAACCCACCACCACTCCTCCTCCAGTTCCAACACAGGAAGTGGTGCAACACCAGTACAGGGTCCTCCCCCAAGTCTATGAACAGATTAAAGACTGAGGGGCTGAGGACAATCATTGAAGAGAAGCGTCTGTCCACTGATAGGGTAATTGACAGGTGCCCAGAGATTATGAGCTGTTTGAAAGCTCATAAATTCCAGATCTTCACAAAGCCCTGTGGCCCGTATATTCCAAGATGGGTTAGGGATTTATACAACTCGTACAGTGCCTTGATACCGCAAAGAAAGAAGCAGGCAACAACATTTAAACCAGTTGACTGTGTGGTCGTGAGAGGTAAAAGGGTAAAGTGTGATAGTGATGCCATAAATGCCGTCTTGGAGTGCTCCAATGATATTGATAATGACTTTTAACACCTAATTAGAACAAAGACACTGGAAAACATGAAAAAGTGGTTGGCCCCATTGATATTAGACAGTACCCCATATGGCTAGAGGTTGGGGCAGCTATTGAAAAGAAGGACCTCAATGTGGCAGCAAGCTATTGGTTTGGTTTCATCAGCATCACAATCATGCCATCCCAAAACAAGTCTATTCTCCATCATGCCAAACAGCCTGTCTGGGTTGCATTATTGATGGGACACGACTGAACTTGGGGATGATCATTACATCAGAGATGATAATGCGGGCCAAGCAGCGCCAAACTTCCCTCTCCTTTCCGGTGTTGATCACCGAGCTATGCTGATGGGCTCGGGTACCTAGAGATATGAAGAAGGATGTGGAAGTGATTCCCACATCCTCTACCAATATCCGGAGGATCAAGATGGAGTATTTAAATGATGAGGCAGAGAAGAAGAAGAAGGCAGCCTCGGCGGACTCTTCCCCGGTTGTAGACACAGAAACACTACATGTAGAGGCATTTTTTCCTACTCTGGCCCAAGGGCCTTTAGGTATCTCTATTGCTTCCCCTTCTGACGACCCTAGTTCCTCTGCTGCTACGTTGCCTCCTAGACCTGTTGCTGCTATTGTTTCCCAGACCCCGCTCACTCAGGCTTCATTACTACGGATGGGGCAGCTTGCCCACTCTACCGATCATCGTACAACCAAACTTAAGGCTTCCATTTCGGGCATGATTCAGATTACCCTAGCTGATGTTGTGACACCATTGAGCGCTACCATTAATGCCCTTGCGGTGAGGATAGTGGTGTGTGAGCGTAGCCAAGGGGTCACCAAAAAGGTGACTGCTTTAAAGACCGCTATTGATGTGCTGAGAAGTGACGTGGATCAACTGAAATCCATCGACATGTCCATGATTTTTGGGATGGTGGAGATCCCAGATGTACCAGATATGCCTCTGACTACCACCAGAGATGAGGTTAGAGTTGAGGAGACAGCTGATCCCGATTCTGAGGCGGAGACAGATGAGGAGACGCTTGGGGGTGCTGAGTCAGTTTCATATGAGGGCCTTACAGAGACTAAGGAGGCCTTGATCGATGCAGTTGTGCAGACCTATTTGACGGATACACCCTTGATTGACCCTAGTGCAACTACTGTTCCTTCTGAGGTGACTCCTGGCACTGATACCCAAGTCCAGATTGATGCACCGGGCACTGATGCCCAAACAGATGGAGCGATTGTTTAGAAATGATCCTTCTTTACCTCCCTCTTGTCTTACTTTATTTTAACTTTTGGATATTATTTTGATTGCATTTTAAGACAAATGTTTTTTTTGTGTGGTGGGGTAAGGCCCACCTTTTGTGACTATGGTTTTGTGTATATATTTGGGTTTTTGAGATATAATTTTTCTTTACACTGCTTTTGTGGATGATTGAACTTGTGGCTCCGTGTTCTTAATGATAAATGATTTTTGGACCCTTCCAAAAAATTATGCCACCTCTTGTTTGTGTTTGAATGTGGTTGTTCTCTTACAAATTTGAGTATCGGTCTTGATTAATACCGATGACTTGAATAGTGCTCATAATCAAACAAAAATGAATTTGCGGCTATGATGAGGCCAAATGAAGTTGCATAGACAATGTGTGAAATTTTTGCATATCGTTGTGACTAGCCAAGTATCAAATTGAGTCTATTGTGATGAACATTGCACACTACTGAAAGTGTGGAGTCTTGTTTAACATTGGTGTCAATGTGTTGTGTGATGCGCTTACTGTGAACCATGTGTGATGACACCTAGAATTTGCCCCGTTGGTCCGATTGACTAAGTGATGCAATCTCTTGATATGATCTTAGGCAACTTTGAAAAGTGTGAAACTATTTAACATTATACCTCTTTTTGTGGCCTACGTTGTGAGTGTGTGAACCCGCTTGCACACCCTTTGAGCCTTAACCTTTTCTTGGAAGAAACTTGATGAAATGGTGACCTTTCTTGATCAATTACCCATAATCCTCATAATTTGTGGTTTGTGTGAATAGCCAACATAGGCCAAAAGCCTAAGTTGGGGGTGTGGTGAAAAGAGAAGGTGGATCAAGAAATGCAAAGAAGCCCCCTTTGATCCATGGTTTGAGAAAAATGGAACCCCTTCATATAAAAAGAAGAAGAAGAAGAAAGAGAAGAAAAAGAAGAAGAAGAAGAAGAAGAAGAAAAGAATGAAAAAGAAAAGGAATGAAAAAGTTGTGGAATAAAGTTGTGAAAATACATAAAGAAATGGGGTTTCCAACAGTCCATGGAAAGTGAATAATGGGTAACTTGTGAGGACGAATGAAAATGATGAAGAAAAGGAAAGAAAGTGTTGTTCACACCACATTTTATGAGGCTTGCAACCATTGAGCCTAAATGACCATACCCTTGCACTCAACCCCGTTACAAGCCTTGAAAAGACCTTTTTGATCTTGAGTGAGCTGAAATAATTGTTGATTGGAAAATAAGGGCAAATCTATGGGTGAAATCATGCATTGTGTTCATCTTTGTGAGTGTGAGCATTGCATTTGATTCCGGAGCTTTAAATTGTTAACCATTGTGTGTGAATTTGGAACCATTCTTTGTGTGAGGACATTTGAGTACCATTGTTGAGCTTGAACTTGCATTTGAAGCAAGTATTGTGAACTTGAGAATCTTTGATAATGGTGAGTCACAACTTGAATCTTTAAGTGCACAATTGATCCTTGCATGAGTAAGTTGAGTCTTTTTGTGTGCATTCATGATTGAATCTTGTGTAGCACTATTTGGGACATCCTTTTTGAATTGTTGAACTTGAGTTTTACTTGAGGACAAGCAAAAGTTTAAGTTGGGGGTGTTGATGAGTCCACGATTTGGACTTATTTATGGCTGTATTTTAATAGATTTAGTGTCCTCAAATGAATATTTTGTGCCAATAACTGATGTAAATCCTTGATTTTTAGGTATTTGGATTGAGGAACAAAGCATGGAAACTAATGAGCAGAAAAGAATAAGGCAGCTGAAAGAACGAAGAAAAGAAGGCCTGAGGATCGCCTAAACCATTGGGCGAGTCGTCGAATGGCAATGGTCTCGCCTAATGTTCCAGTGTGCCAAGCCTTGAAGGAAAAAATCAAGTCGGTGATAGAAAAGAGCAGTCGGCAAGTCACCGAACGGTTCCACGATGCAGTGCAATATCGCCTAAAGTTACAGAGCTTGAAGTTGATGAAGGCCAAAGCAAAAAAGCGATGGAATTGACCAAAGGGCGGATCGTCAAGTGGATCAGCGATCCCGACGTATTACACCGAATGGTCCTTCGCAACATATTTTTGGCGACTACAAATACATTTTTAAATTCGTTGTTTAGTATCCAACATTCAATAGTTTTCATTATTGTTTAGTTTTCAAGTTAGAAAGTTGAGAACTAAGTTTTGAGACAATTTTCCTTAGCTTTGAAGATTTGAAGATTTCCATTTCTGAGAAATTGGAAGTGGGTGTTGAAAATTCTTCATCTTAGACCTTTGTAAAGACAATATTAATCGTACCCAGTTAATGGAAACATAATTTGGTAACGATTTCTATCTTTTTATGATGTCTAGCTAAAACCCCAATTCTTGGGGTGTGATTATGTGATTATGGGTTGATTTAGCTACTGGGTATGGTTAATTGATAGTGTAAAATCTGTTTAAAAGTGATTCCATTCGGTAATTGTGGTTTAATCTAAAGGGTTACAGTTGTAAATGCAACTCTACCTTCGTGTTTTTGGCTTGCTCGAGAGACAAGTTTTAAAACCAAGATTACTGATTTGATAGTCTGTGGATATTGGGTTGTCATGAGTTCAACTCGAGAGAGTGAATGGACTAAAGCGTAGGCTGTTCTTAATTGTTTTTATTGGTGTTCGAGAGAAACCAATTTGATTCGGGGTAAATTGTTCGAGAGAAAGTTTATCCTCACTAAAGTCTAGCTTATTCACTGATTTACAGCTAGTCACTATTAATTGCAATCACCCATTTGTCTGCCTTAGCCCATAATCCAATCACATCCCAAGAACCCGTTTCCATACCTGTTATTTTCGTGTTATTTGCTATTGTAGCTAATAGTTGAAACCAAATCCCCTGTTATTTGACACTTGTGTTATCCCAAACTTGAGCCATGCTTTTATTCGTAAATATTTTTACCTATGATTGACTTGAGCATATTCGTGCTTTTCTATTTGATTCTCAAATACGTACCACTCCCTTGGGACTCGACCCCAACTCACTTAGTTGGGTTATATTACTAACTAATGATCGTTGACGCTTAGTATTGGATGAAGTGTCTTTGAAACGTTATTAATCAATTGGCAGATTCTTCTAGAAGCAAGTCAGATTGAAGTAGACCTACTAGCATAAGAACTGGAGGAAGTAAAAATGTAGTTGAACAACATAAAAAAATCTCCTAGTCATAACTCTGTCAGATCTAACATAACTGTTTTCAATAGGAGAAGATCTCCTAATCATAGTTCCAACAAATCAAACAAATCTATATCTAAATCCCATTCTCTTGAAGTTTCTGTTAAAATTACTTGTTATACATTGGCGACATATCGTTCAATTGTAGAAAATATTTCTCTGGAAAGTGGATATGGAAACCAAAAGTTACTAATCATCAAGGACCCAAAAATACTTGGGTACCTAAAATAAACTAATCTTATTATTTTACAGGAGCAGTCTAAGAAAACCTACAGAAAGGGAATGTGGGTACTTGAAAGTGGATGCTCCATACATATGTGCGGAAAGAAAGAAAACTTCAAAACCATAAAAAATATTAATAGAGGATACGTTAGATTTGGAGACAATGCTAAAGGGGAAGTAACCGGAGTTGGGACTATCACTCTCAATTCATCATGCGATTTAGTCAAAGTGTATTTGGTTAAGGGACTCAAACACAACCTCCTCAGCATTAGTCAACTATGTGATGCTGGATTTCAAGTTACTTTCAATACAACTAGATGCATCATCAAACATTCTGAGAAAAAGCTCACCCTCATCGAATATCGAGTTAACAATATATATGTTTTGAATAATATTGATTTTACCTCTCTTACATGTCTTACTGCAGTCTCAAATAATCCTTGACTATGGAATCGAAAGTTTGGACACGCAAGTATGCACGCCTTCGAGAAACTATCTAGACTTGAACTAATCATTGGCATACCAAAACTAAAATTTAAGAAAATCACATTTGTGACACATGTCAATTGGGTAAACAAACTCGTTCATCCTTTAAAGGAAAATATATTGTAAGTACATTTAAACCTCTTCAGCTTCTTCACATGGAGGTTTTTGGTCTTACTCGAACTGCCAGCATTGGAGATAAACGATATACTTTCGTAATTGTTGATGACTTCTCATGGTTTACATGGGTAATCTTTCTCACTCACAAAAATGAAGCTTTTGCTAACTTTGAAGTATTTTGTAGAAAAGTTCAAAGAGAGACATGTTACTTAATTACAACCATCCACAATGATCATAGTGGTGAATTTGAGAACAAGGCCTTCGAAGAATTCTGTGCTCAAAATGGTTTCACTCAAAACTTCTTTTCATCCAGATGACCTCAGCAAAATGGAGTGGTAGAAAGGAAAGTTTGTTCTTTGCAAGATACAGTAAGAACAATGCTTCTCGATCGAAGTCTCCCTGACCATTATTGAGAAGAAGCCGTAAGTATTGCTTGTCACATTTTTAACAGGTGTCTCATCAAGCCTATACTAAAGAAGACTCCTTATGAACTCTAGAGAGGAAAGAAACCAAACATCAACTACTTTCATCATTTTGGATGCAAATGTTTCATCCACAATAACGGTAAGAACAATCTTGGTAAGTTCAACCCAAGAAGTGACTAAGGTATTTTTCTAGGCTATGCACCTAATAGCATGGATTTTCGAGTCTTTAATAAAAGAACTTTAAGTGTCAAAAAATCTGTTGATTTGGTATTTGATGACACTAATTATAGAGTACAGGAAGCTGAAGCTGGTGACGATGAAATTACTTCATTCAATCCAGCTAAAGATAACTCAAAAGCCACCACTGAAACTAATACTGAAGAGCTAGTTACTGCAGAAGTAGAGTTGACTACTCCAGCCGAAAAATTTAACATTCCCAGGGAATGGAGACACAATGCCAGCTATCCTGAAAACTTCATTCTGGGAAAACCAGATGACAAAATCCAGACGAGATGTCTTCTCTTAGAAAACAATCTTCTTTGGCTCTTATATCTCAAATGGAACCCAAATAAAATAATGAAGCAATGGAAAATAATTCATGGGTACAAGTAATGGAAGAAGAACTTGATCAATTCGAAAGGAATCAAGTGTGGACTCTTACCGAAATACCTAAGAATTGTTCAGTAATCGGAACCTAATGGGTATTTCGCAACAAATTGAATGAAGATGCAAAAGTTGTACGAAATAAAGCTAGGTTAGTAGCTCAAGGTTATTCTCAGCAAGAAGGGATTGATTATGATGAAACCTTTGCTCCTTGACACACCCCAAAACCAGATGTGATGGCACGTGCCCAAACCCCACCGGACACGTCAGCCTAACACCCAAAAACCCGACGATACAGAATTTATAAAACAAGAATAAGATAGAAAGATAAGCGAAAGTCTTTAAATAAACTCAACAT
>JAJOOS010024700.1:0-17205 GCA_029582725.1 Solanum chiquidenum
GATATATTTTAAATTTAAAATCACAAAATTTAAATATACATATAAATTTTAATTTTAATTGATTTCCACCATATTATACTTGATATATAATTATTAAGAGCTAAATGTAATTATAATTTATTTATTTTGGTATAATAGAGACGTATCATTTATGAACATATCCACTGAGATAAGAGAAGGGTGAGACTGTAATTAATGGGAAAAACTATTTTTAAAATTTAAATTTACAAAAAGAATAAATTAATTTGGAATTTCGTATGCAAATTATGTGGGTTATTAATATTTTGTATTGGGTGATGCGTTGAGTAATAGTTTGTTGGAGTTTTAATTTTGTGTTAGACAAGATGCATTAAAGAGAAGAACAAGTAGTTACGGAAGTAGTATTTATTCATCTTGGATTTTGCAGTTTTTTTAAGAGAATAGTTGGCCGCGTGTGCCCCAATCGATACACTCTATGCTACCGCCGATTCACATGTATATATTCCAATTTCAGAGAGACTTGAAATTGGTGAATCTGAATATGGCTGGGAAGGTTATGCATGCTGTTCAATACGACTCTTATGGCGGTGGAGCTGCTGCCTTGAAGGTATTTTCACCTTCCAAACAACTTGCATTCTCCTCTTTTTTCTTTTTCATACTAGTCCTGGGAACGTGCATTGTACGTTTGTCCCCTAATTGACATTAGAAAAGTTAATTTATATCGCTAAGTTCAAAGCTAAGTCCTTTTATAGGTAAGTTTGACATAAGAATATAACTATACACAAAATATAGCATGTAAGTCTTGTGTCAGATGTTGGAGGTTTGATGTTTTCAAATAATTCATTAAAAATAAACCTTTTATTATATAAGAGGAATTAATATATTTTAATTACTAAACATAAATTTTAATAATCATAAAAGAAATTGGCTATAAAAAAAAAATACGTATAAAGAAAAATATTATAAAATATCTAGGCGGTGTACCATCAAATTTATAGAAAAAATTACAAGTTCAAACGGAAAAGAAAGAAAAGTAAACAAAGACATGACATCTATAATAAAAGACACCAGATTAAAATATATAGACAAAAATATTGTCATACTATAATTGAATTACATTTTGTTAGAAGTCAACTTGCTATAGACAAAATGTATCATATGTATAAAAAATTATAATCATAAAAAAAATGATAGACAAAAAAGAAAGCATGAATCTGTTAAGAATATAGGTACACTATATTTCTTGAACTATATATTAAAGAATCTATATATAAAAAAATAAAATATGAATTCTAATACAATAAAATTCAATGTAACATTTAGTCATCTTTTTACTTTACATTATTTTTTATTTTATTTTTATTTTTGCACTAATTTTTGTACCTCTATGTAGCAGTTAAGTACATGAATTTTCTAAACATTTGAGATTACATATAAAAAGGAAAAAGTACAAACATGTTGTTTTAAAAAGATAAATGATCATCCAACAACGAAGAAGACATAATTATTAATGTTTATAAAAAATTACTGTTTTACAGATCTAATACTTGTGAAAATATACTATGGGATTTAACATGCTTACCCTCAAAACAATTAATAATAAATATAAATTGTGATTAGCTTTATTATATTTTATATCCTAAAGATAGAAGAAATGAAGAATACAAAAATATAGTAATCAATTACGAAGTTATATTTAAAAACTCAAAAAGATGGAGATATGAAAAATAAAAATTCACTTACAACTTCATATTGAAGAATATTCATCTTGTAACTATGATAATTTACATATTTCTCGATAAAAAGAAGATGAATATGCATGAAAATTTAAAGAATACTACTAATAAATAAAAAGTAAAAATTCTTATAATTACAAATTGGTAATGAAAATTTTACAACTGATGTAGACTAATCTTAATGTAGAATGCAAGATGATCAAAAACTTGAATAAAAAGAAGGGAATATAAATACTTTGTATTTTTAGTGCTTTTTGGTTTTGGTTGCAGTCGCCTTAGTATAAGGATCTCTGTCTAAGTATTCTCAAACACTTTATTATGTATACTACCAATCAAAAATCATCTCCTTTGACAAGTTAATATAGTTTTTTTCTTTTCTAGACCCTAGGCTCATGCATATAATAGAGAATTTCTTTTGGGTGGGACATGGATGTTCCTACATTGAGAAACTATTTCATACCAAAAAAATAAAAATACTTGGCTGTTAGGTTATGCAAGGCTGACATACACATGATCTAGAATCCCTATTAACTCAGGGAACTGATAGAGTTGGTAGCTAGAAAGGAACATATATACTGATATAGATTTGTAAACTGGAATAGAAGACGCCATCGATCAGTGTAAAGTATCTGAGAGATCGAGAATGATAACATAAATACTTTGTAATATGCATTTTATTCTTGTTGGTTTACAGTTCTCTAAACTGATTTTGGTTTGTAACAGCTATCGACGTTGGAGGAGAGGTTGTAGAGGTGGGATCTAACGTAAAAAGTTTCAAGGCCGGTGACAAGGTTGTGGCTATGCTCAATGTCCTGGTTGGTCCAATTCTTTTCGCTACATTTTGGATCTGCTCAGGGTTTACATTCGTTTTCCATGGATGTTGTTTTTGTTTCTTGTTTGCTGCCTGTATATATGGTTCAATGATACTTGTTTTTCTTTTGGGGGCCCAGTCCCAAATCCTAACCATTTGGTTGGAAGTGGAGTCTTAACTTTGTATTATTCCTCATTAGCTAAATCATTTTACTTTGAACGGTGTTCTATCCTTTATGATTGATGGATCTTCATGAGCTTTGTTTCAGAATGGAGGTGGATTGGCTGAATATGTGGTGGCTAATGAGAGTTTGACTGTTCCAAGACCTGCCGAAATATCAGCTGCAGAAGGTGCAGGCCTTGTTGTTGCAGGTCTTACAGCTCTTCAGGCCCTTGTCAATCCTGCTGAGGTTAAGCTCGATGGAACTGGACCCCGGAAGAACATTCTAGTTACGGCTGCCTCGGGTGGTGTCGGGCACTATGCTGTTCAATTGGCAAAACTTGGTAACACCCATGTTACTGCCACGTGTGGAGCCCGTAACATTGATTTTGTGAAGAGCTTAGGAGCAGATGAAGTTCTTGATTACAAAACTCCAGAGGGAGCAACACTTAAGAGTCCATCAGGCCAAAAATATGATGCAGTGATTCACTGCGCAACAGGCATCCCTTGGTCTACCTTTGAGCCTAATTTAAGTTCGAGCGGAAAGGTCATTGATATAACTCCTGGAGTTAGTG
Organism: Solanum chiquidenum; assembly: GCA_029582725.1. Classification (NCBI taxonomy): domain Eukaryota; kingdom Viridiplantae; phylum Streptophyta; class Magnoliopsida; order Solanales; family Solanaceae; genus Solanum; species Solanum chiquidenum. The sequence goes on from JAJOOS010024700.1 coordinate 3,261, forward strand.
CCATGTGGACCTTTGCAATAAAGAAATTGACCTTCTCAAAGAAGCAGTTTGTGCCACTGCATTTAATTCCCAAGAAGGAGAACCTGGAATTGATTGTTGGGCTTGTGAAGGAAGGGAAACTTAAAACAGTGATTGACTCCAAATTTCCTCTGAGCAAGGCTGAAGATGCTTGGAGCAAGAGTAGTGATGGACATGCCACGGAAAGATTATTGTGGAGCCATAGAGTAGTCGTCTCCCAAATTATGTAATAAAAGATTTGTGAGGCGTGTGCATTACGACCAGTTAAAATCTATTCTGCTGTAACAACAGTATCATTTACCTTGTATGCTTGTGCAGTTTGTCATCTGGCTTTTCTCTTTCATAATGCCGTTCGTTATTGTTTTCTTTGCATTTTGACAGTTATTCAGTTGAATTGAAATTATTGATCTTTAAGGGAAAAAAGACAAATATACCTCCGAACTATCTTCAGATACCCTCCGTTATACAGCCTCAGCCTCTCCTCTGCTAAATAATATGCCTCTGATGGGTCATGGGTGGGGTGTTCTATATGTTTAAAAGGTACCGAGCTCCAGAGATGTTGTTGCAATCTTCTTCATACACGCCTGCCATTGGTATGCACTGACCACAAGCTCTTACTGTTCCAGAATCTTCTTGAGTAATGCACTGGATTTATATTTGAGACCAGACAGATGCTGTATATGTGTAGAAGCTACAATTTATCTTGGATCATTTGTGTCTGATTACGTCATTGATTATGAACATATACAGATGCTGTATATGTGTAGAAACTACAATTTATCTTGGATCATTTGTGTCTGATTACGTCCTTGATTATGAATTTTATTATTTATCAAACAACAAAATGTTCTGAATCTTGAATATTATTGCCCCCGTAGCTGTATATATGACATGATAACTCCATGAAGTTAATAGTACATGACTCGTGTGAAGTCTAATACCGGAAACAAGACGTACCTTCATCTAAAAGGCTACTGGTAAATTTGATGGTAAAAATATTTGGTGAGTTGTTATGGCCCTTATAATCTTATATAAGCTTTAATGTTGGAAGGTTATAAAGATTATTAGTATTAAGGAAAATGTTGCAAGGCTATATGAATGTAAATAAGACAATTCCAAAGAATTGTCTTGAACTAACTTCACAATGCCTAACTCAAGCACATAAATGTCGTGATTGAAAGTGTCTTCTTTGGATAGTAAAAACTATAACCTAATGGAATTGAATTGAACTCCTCCATATATCTGCAAAAAAAAATTAAAAAAATTAATTAATTCCTAATGATCTTAAAACAAGTACTACTAATACTAATTCTAGAATTATAATAAGGAGGAAGGATAAAGGACGTATTAATTATAATATCTATATGTGTTTTTTCGTGTGATTTATATGTCACACGTTGATATAATCTATGAAGATAATCTCTAATACTTGTATTAAGGTAAGCAATTGTCTACATTACATACCTTGAAGTGTGATGACTTTGCTAACACAGAATACTTGATGCACAAGTTGACCCTTAGGTTTTTAGTATAATTTCTAATTTATGATTTATTATTTTACGTATGTTGTCAATTGTCATATATAAGAAATAATAATTATACCTTTCATTATTATCCAAATAGGATTAGGCTATTAATTTGTACTTGTACAACGGCAAAACTAGTAGATAGAAAATAGGATGTGATAGTATAATTTTCTTACTTGATAGTAGGATGTGATAGTATAATTTTCTTAAGAGTTAGATGTTGTATATAATCTGTGTAACTTGATAGTAGGTGTACCTTTTGAACTTATTCAGAACTCGTTTTTAATCATAATTTTGGATATTTATTTTGGAAACAGAATTGATCATTCAGCTCCCCATCATTGTAGAATCTCCATCTAGTTGCATGTGCATTGTGGTGCAGATTTGGGAGGCTTGTTGGGGCTTAAGTGGCTAGATAGGCTAGAGTTTATGTTGGACTTGTGTTGGTGGGACATTTTAATATTCATAAAAATATATTATATGTCACATTATATATCATGTTTTGTTCATCGGTGGACATTACATTTGTGTTCTTTACTCTCATCAATAGTGGAAGAAAGTGGTTAGTTCTTAGTAACTTATGTAACCACCAACTCTTCATTTCACCCATTATTGTATCTTTATGTCTTGTAACTTATGTAACATTTGGGTCATTCATTTGACAAATTTACTACCCACTATCTTCCTATTCATTGCAAAGAAGAATTCATCACCTATAAATAGTGTGGTGTTCCTTGTGTTGGGGAGAAGTAGAAACAATAAGAGGTATACAAGAAAAGATAGAGTGAAAAAGATGAGTAGTATTGTATTGTGTTTATATTGAGATTATTGTAGTGAAAAAGAGAGTTGAGACATAGAAAAATATTCCAAGTCTTCAACTATATTCGCTATACAAAAGAGGATAATTATCTATTGAAGAAGGTGTTCTTTTTGTGGAGTTTTGGACTCTTCAACTAATACGGAGTTGCTTGAGTTGTACGACGTTGTTGGGCTGTAGTAGCCTGGAGGGAACAAGTCAAGAGTATTGCTGTTGGATTGGTGTAGATTATGCCGCAGTGGGCTTGAATCTGCTTAAAGAGAGCGAGATATTCGCGCCTCAGCCTAAAGATTTGTTTATTCATTTTTGTCATTTTATTTTCAACTGTAATATTTCGTATTTGTGGTATATTACACTAACAACTTGTATGGATGATTTATCTCTTTCTTGGTTATATTGCACATGCTTGGCTTTTGTCCTAGATCTTTCACCACATTATCCCAGATCGGTTCAGGATTATGGGTTCCTTTTCTATCAGATAAGAAGGATTGTAGCACAAAATATACTTTTAAGTAATTGTCCCGTAGATCCTATATCTATCTATATGAAGAAGAAATCATATAAAGAAGGGGATTCTTATTTGTTCAAGTGTTACTTCGAGCTTGGAACGAGCATGACGAGATTAACCATACTTATTTATCTATTGAGTTGTTCTGTCGGATCAGCCGCTCAAGATCTTTGGTCTTTATCTGGACCCAATGAAAAAATTGGATCACTTCTTATGGATTCTTTGAGAATGATTCTGATCTAGTTCATGGCCTATTAGAAGTAGAAGACGCTCTGGTGGGATTTTCACACACATAAAAAGATTGCAATCAGTTTGATAATCATTGAGTGACATTGCTTCTTCGGCCCAAACTAAGGAATCCCTTAGATATGGTGCAAAAAGGCTCTTGCTCTATTCTTGATCAAAGATTTCTATGAAAAATATGAATCAGGGTTTGAAGATCTCTATTTTGTAATTTCAGTGGTTTGCTCTATAAAGTATATGAAAGAGTTTAATCCCCTGCCTTATTTCATTGATATCAATGGTTTATATACAATCAATACAAGACTATAATTAAGGAAACTAACTAGCTATAAGAGGAACAAATATACACTTAACTAATGTGATATATACAAAGAATCAGAATATCTTTATCATATATTCTAACACGCCCCCTCAGTCGAAGCGGGAGGTCGCCGAATGCTAACACTGTCCCGAAAATCCTCAAATAACACCAACGGAAGACCCTTGGTGAATATGTCTGCAATCTGATAATGCGAGGGGACATGTAACACTCGAACTTAGCCGCAAGCCACCTTTTCTCGTACAAAATGTATATCCATTTCAATATGCTTAGTGCGTTGATGCTGAATAGGATTACCAGCAAGATATATGGCACGCACATTGTCACAATACACCAATGTAGCCTGTTGGATAGGACAATGAAGTTCCAAAAGCAAATTTCGTAACCAACATGACTCAGAAACCACATTGGCAACCCTTCGATATTCAGCCTCTGCACTAGAATGGGATAAAGTAGCATGACATTTAGCGGACCAAGAGATTAAGTTATCACCCAGAAAGACACAATAACCCGACGTTGAACGTCGTGTGTCTGGGCATCCACCCCAATCAACATTAGTGTATGAAATAAGAGTGAATGTGGATAAAGAAAATAGGTGAAGACCAAAGTCCATAGTACCCTGTAGCATAAAATGCACTTAAGTGCGTGCATGTGTTCCTCCTTCGGGTCATGCATGAATAAGCATACCTGCTGCACTGCATATGTAATATCGGGTCTTGTGAACGTAAGGTACTGAAGTGCTCCAGCAAGACTCCTATAAAGAAACGGATCCTCAAACGGTTTGCTCATAGTAGTATCGAGTTTTGGTTTTGTATCAACCGGAATGGGAGAAGCCTTGCATGATGACATGCCAGCTCGTTCAATGATCTCAGTAGCATATTTCTTTTGTGATAAAATAAACCACCTTCATGACGAGTGACTGCAATGCCTAGACTCAAATTGCCCAAGTCCTTCATAGCAAATTCTGAGCTAAGAAGGGAGATGATAGTCTGACGGAGCTTATCCGAGGAAGTAGTCAAAATGATATCATCGACATACAGTTAAAGATAAGCCATAGAAGTACCTCGATGATAAATTAACAACGAATGATACGAAGTACTTTGAGAAAACCCAAGAGTACGAACATAGTCAGCAAACCTCTTATACCAAGCCCTTGGAGCCCTTAGAGAGATTTCTTCAGCAAACACACATGATTAGGGCGAACAGGATCCCGGTGCCCCAAAGGTTGATACATGTAAACAGTCTCCTTGAGTTCCCTATGTAAAAAGGCATTTTTTATGTCAAGCTGATGAATCTGCCAAGCCTTAGAGAGGGCCAAACTGAGAGCCATGCGAATAGTCGCCGATTTGACGACCGGACTAAACGTCTCACCACAATCCACGCCAACCTGTTGAGTTTTACCATCACGTACAAGACGGGCTTTATGCCTCTCTAATGAACCATCAAATCTTTCTTTATGAGCAAAAATCCACATAGACCTAATTATATTAACATTTGGAGGACGGGGAACCAACTCCCACATCTTATTTTCAATAAGAGCATTATATTCATCATCCATAGCCAATTTCCAATTCAGGTTACGAAGAGAAGACACAGGGTTACGAGAGAGGGGTGATTTAGACGCTGATGTAAGAAGGTTGAAATATGTCTTAGGCTTTGAAATCCCATGTTGACTCCTAGTAACTGGACCCGTAGGCATACGTGAGGGAGAGATTGGAGTGGGGCGAGGAAGAGAGTTGGATGGGAGAGGGGAAGGAGTAAATGGGCTCGGTGTAGTCGACTGGGGAAGGCCAGTGGTCGACTGGGGAAGGCCGTGCTGCACGCTGGACACAACAGAACCACTCGCTAGGCTAGTCGAGGTGGGTGCGGGTGCGTTATGAACAGGTGCAACTTGTGGGTTAAGAGAGATAGTGAAATGATGGACCAGGTCGGGAGATGGCACATCGTCTAGAAACCTATAAGTGTGAGTTTGAGGAGTATAAGACTTTGCATAAGGAAATTGTGTCTCATCAAATATTACGTGATGGCTAATGATAATTTTTCTAGATGACAAATCAAAGCATTTATACCCACGATGATTTGACGGATACCCCAAAAAAACACAAGGAGTTGACCGGAGTTGGAGTTTGTTTATGATTGTAGAGGGAATAAAAGGATAACATAAACACCCAAACACCCGAAGATGAGAATAAGACAGATCTTTTTTATAAAGGATGTGAAGAGGAGATTGATAATTTAATAGCTTATGAGGAAGGATATTGAGAAGGTAAGTCGCCATTTGCAACGCATGATGCCAAAAGGAATGAGGAAGGAAAACATAGGCCAATAAGGTACGAACAATGTTGTTGATCATACAAATTTGTCTTTCAGCTGTCCCATTTTGAGGGGATGTATGAGGACATGCAAGACGAAACAAAAGACCATTTGCTTTACAAAAATCCCAAAAGGGGCCATTATCAAATTCCATGCCATTATCACATTGTATATTCTTTATGTCCCGCTCAAATTGGGTTCGAATAAATGTCTTGAAACTTAAAAATGTGGAAAATGTTTGTGATTTATGCGATAAAGGAAAAGTCCACAAATTTTTTGAATAATCATCCACAAGCAAGACATAATATCGATGACCCGATGAACTCAAAACAGGGGACGTCCAAAGATCACTATGTATAATATCAAAAGGCATAACAGTGTGAGAATTTGAAGGATAAAAGGGCAACTTAACATGTTTTCCAAGAGGGCAAGAATGACAAATACGAGTGTCTTTAATTTGATTACATTAAATCAATTTATTCTTCCTAAGAGAGTTCAAAACAGGTGTTCCCGTGTGACCCAGATGATTATGCCAAAGGGATGGTGCCAAAGCATCAAAAGTAGATAGAGAAGTGGTTGGAGTAGTGATGGGATACAGCTCGCCCCGACTTTCACACCTCATTACCGGTCTCCCCGTCCGAAAATCCTTCACAGAAAACCCACACAGATCAAATTTAACAGAGACAGAGTTATTAGTTGTAAATTTTTTAACTGACACCAAATTTTTAACAAGGTGAGGGGCATGAAGGACATTGTTTAATTGTAAAGGAGGACACGGCGAAGATAATTTAGTGTGATCATAACCATGAATTGGAATTGATTGACCATTTCCAACTATTATACCATGTTTATTGCTCATATTAAAATAAGATGTGAGGTTACCTTGTGCGGATGTCATATGAAAAGTGGCACTGGTATCCATGTACCAATTCGCATCCGGAGGAGTGATTCCAAGAGTATGCATTGCAACTTCAATGTCGATTGGAGATGGAGCTGCCGTGTACGCTTGCTGCGGTTTGGGCCCAAGTATACCAGGTTGTTGTTTCAGCTGCTGTCCATAATTGGGCCTTGTCCATGAGTTTGACGGATATGGACAAGGAGGTATAGCCCAGGGAGCCCACGGTGCCATCCAAGGCCACGACTGACCTTCATCCCATGGAGAATTGGGTGGCGGATGCTGACCTGCTGGCTGTTGTCTGCCACCGCAGGTGTTGCCGCCTCCCATCTGACCACCACATCCAGCCTTACCCCCACCGCCGCTACCACCCTTGCTACCTCCACGACCACCATTGTTGATGCAATTATTGTTGCGGTATCGGTTCATCTTCCAACCATTAGTATTGCGGTGTGAAGAGAAATGACCAACAATATCATGCGAGCCAGTCGACTCACGAGCAACCATAACTAATAAGGAGCTATGTGCCGCCTTATTAGCAAGGTCCACCTCTTCAAGAGTGAGCATCGAACGAGCCTGATAAAATTAGGGTAAGGATCACGTTGGCGAATGAGAGTGGCCATACCTTTGTAGGGTTCGGTGCGGCCAGAGACCAGTTGAAGAACTAGTCTATTGTTGTCGACGGGAGAGCTGCCATTCTTGAGTTGGTCCGACAAAGATTTGAGGTGCTGACAATAGGCAGAGACACTTGGAAAATCTTCCATGTTTACATGAGTGAAATCGTTCTCAAGGGTGACGGCACAAGAATGTTTGTTATCTTGGAATATGTCACGTAATCTATTCCAAGCCTCCATTGTCGTGGTGTCGGGCTCAAGAATCGTATGTAGAAGATCATGAGATATAGTGGCATAGATCCACTATAGAACAGTAGCATCAAGAGTCGACCAAAGTTCTTTCTCCTTCTCTATTTTCGGCGTTTTCTCCTTGCCCTTTGTCGGAGGAATAATATGATCAAGAAATTGATTGGATCATGCGTGAATCTTAAATAGTTCCGCCCATGTGGAATACTGGATGTTCTCCATCTCAAGAACGATGGGGACATCTTTCTTGATGTTGTATACAACAAGAGCAGGGTGAAAGGACGATTTTGATTCCGACATGATGATCGAGAAGAGACGAAGAAGAGAAGGAGGGGGGGATGGTTTTGAAGAGGAAGCGGAAGGTTTTCCCCTAGAGCTCTGATACCATGAAAGAGTTTAATCCCCTGCCTTATTTCATTGATATCAATGGTTTATATACAATCAATACAAGACTATAATTAAGGAAACTAACTAGCTATAAGAGAAACTAAATATACACTTAACTAATGTGATATATACAAAGAATCAGAATATCTTTATCATATATTCTAACAGTATATTCTACTGACAAAATGAACTTTTTTTTTTGTTTGAACCTTCTCTACTTCAAAATTTTTTCTAAAAAAGGTTCGTGTAAGCGTGATCCAGTATCCTTCGTCTTTATATAATCAAAGAATCAAACTCGTACTCTAGTTACAATAAACATAGCAGTCACAACACGGCTAGTCTTGAGTTGGTGGCCTATTGTTTGCAGTTGTTTTAAGTTTGCAATTACTTTTAGAATATACCACTTGTTCTGCAATCAGTTTCTTGGTTCATATTTTAAAAGGTCTACAATTGACAGAAATAACCAGTCGATTGTTATTACAAAGCATTGTTGCTTCTTTGTATAGTTCTTTGATGTCTTCTTACTTATATACATTTGTTCTTTATTATTGGTGTTATGTAACTTATGTGCACAACCAACACAAATATGTGGGCTGTTGGTGCAATACTTTCTTAACTTTTCACTTTGTGCCTAATTTTCCCTGGTGAAAGGTGATTTCATGACCCATATTTTGGTTACGTGAATGTGATATGCCACATTATTTTGTTTGGAGTTTAGACTCATTTTACGTCATATATAATTTGAATGCTTGTTGCTTTCTTGAAAACTTAAAGAGATACAAATATATCTGTAAGTCAAATTATTTGGAGAACTGTTCATCTTAGAGTTTTCTAATCTTCTTTTCCTATGGCCAATGAAACTGATCAGTTGTATAAGATATGTTGCATTCTTGGACCACTAGATTGGACTATCTGTCATGACCCGAGCCTACACCCTGGACGTGGCCGGCACTCAAGAACCATTGCTGGTCCCCAAGTGAATCATCATCCTGGCTAACTACAAGCGGAAGACTAACTCAAGCATACAAAACTTAAAAATGAATAAAAAATTCATGAAACTTAAATACAAAGCTTTAACTCAAAAGAAAACTCTGAATAATATAATATATTCAACTCGCCCCAAAATAGGCAACTTAAGTCTTTACAACATTTAACAAAATAAATGAACAGACTTTTGAAACTCTACTGTCTATCTATGAAGCCTCTAAATGCTAAAGATGGAAGTCGGGACAAGACACACGACATCTTGACAAAACTGAAAGTAAATGGAATCCTCCGAAAGCAAGGAGGCTAACCATAGCTAACTCGAACTCTATGTGATATCAACGAAGCTCCTGTCGATGATCCTGAATTCATGTATCTGCATCATGAACCAAATGGCTCAGTACGTGGAATGTACAAGTATGTAAGGGGAATTCTAAAGCATAAACATAAACTTGAACTTGATAAAAAGGAAACATACTTATCTCTTCTCAAATTCACTCAACTCAATTTCAAGGATACTCAAAGGTACTCGAACTTATTCAACTTAGAAGTACTCAAGGATAAGATACTAAACTCAGTGAAATAAGACTCGACTTAACATCAAGGTACTCAACTCAATGAATTATAGTTCAACTCAACTCAATGAAAGAAGGCCCAACTCAATAATAAAATATCCAACTCTGGATTAGATACTCAACTCAAGGATAGATACTCAACTCAAGATAAAACAACAATAAAAGATGCAATATATAGAAAGCTTTTAAAACAATAGATTGCAACTCAATGTATTCAAGAACACAATAACAACTCAATTTGTATATAATAAAATATAATATAACTCTGTGGGAGTTTCTCTAATCGACAACCATCACTATGAGCTATGTGATGATACATCGTCTCGCCCACGCTGCCAAAACTGTCCTATATTTTGCCAGGATATAAGACCTCTCAACTAAGTGGATCCACTACTCTATGATAAAAAGCATTAAAGAATCATCTATAAAGTATGACCCTTTCTACCCACGTTGGCTACATGGTTTATGGAGACTTGAGTTATTATGAACTCGTCCCTATATCAGTGCTCAATACTACTTCCAAAATATACTCAACTCATATGTTTAAAAACATAACTCTACTCATGAAAACTCATTTAGAAATCGGTGTTTTCTTTTATCTTAAATGTGAAAATATTTAATATTTGGGAATACTTAATTAGTTCCCATATAATCTTTAGAAGAAAATGAACTTCACTTTTACTCTTACTCAACTCAATGCTCAAGTCTTAAATCAAGTTTAAAGCATTTGAAAAGACTTCTTAAAACATGGTTCATGCCGAATTATGGACGTGAACGACTCAATTCAAGGTTTTCAATAACCATCGATATAACTCAATACTTGGAACTCAAGAACTTTAATGATACTACTCATTTCAAGAATGCTCAACTCAGAGGGTTCATGCAGAATTATGAGCATGAACTACTCAACTCAAGGTCTCAAAGATACTTCTCATCCCAAGACTGCTCGACTTATAGAGTTCTTGCAGAATTATGGGCATGAACTACTCAACTCAAGGACTTCATGGGTAACATGTAATAGTCCCATGATTAGAAATACAATCTCAAAAGGATTATGAACTCAGTACTCAAGACTTAGAACTTGAAGATACTACTCCTCTCAAAGATTCTCAAATTATGGAGTTCATGCAGAATTTATGGGCATGAACGACTCGACTCGAGGGTATCCATAACAATATGGAACTCATGTATAAAACTCTCCTCATTATCATACTTACTTCCTCAAAACTTAGTTTCAAATTAATAGTTGATCTCAAAAGATTCACAATTGAACTCAAAGACTTTCTTGACCTCTACTCTCAACTCTCTCTTGAATGTGAATTATGAATTCAAGAGTTATGATTTATGATATGAAGGATCTCGTGATGACAAGGTAGATTCATGAGTACATTCTCCTCATTCTTATACTCACTTGCTCGAGTCTTGAAACAAGTTACTATAATTCTCAAGACTTAACTCTTAATCTACCTTGAATTTGAATTATGAATTCAAGGTTATGATTTGTGATAGGAAAGATCTCGTAATGTTTAGGAGTATTTTTAGATAGTTAAACATGAGAAACGATCAAGAAATTATTGTCTGGAAGCAAGTCTGCAACGCAGAGATGCATTTTAATATTTGGTCGCGAAATAAATTTTGAGGCAGAGGGGTCCGCGACGCGGATAGAAATCCTGTGCATAGGGAGGGCAGGTCCGCGAACAGGAGTGGAGTGCCAGATTCGCCCGATTTTTCCTTCTTCATTTTCTAACCCCAATTTGCCTAAATTAGATTCTTTTTTCTCAATATCTCTTTAGATTCAGATACCCACTACATGTACGCAAGAATATAATGAAACACAACTCTAAAATCGACACAATTTCCTCAAGAACTCATCAATCTCATCTAAACTCAAGAGCGAAAGCCCATTTCAAGAACATAATTCAAGAACATCATACTTTCAACTTTCTAGAACGAATTTCGCTGAAATAAATATGATTGGTGTGTGGGTGAACAAACCCAACACTATGGAAGCTTACATACCTGAAAGAACCATCAACGCAAATCTTGAATGATGAACCCTAGCCCTAGCATTTCTTGAATTTCTTGAGCGTAGAATTTTAGGAGTGAATGAGAGAGTTTGATTTATGAAAACTGATTTTTCTACACGTTTAGGGTAATTTTAATGACCTCCTAAGGATTTTTAGGACCAAAATACCCTTTAGGAAATAATTAAAACGAGTTGGGAGTCAGAACAATTTTTCAGCAGGCAGTGAGGTCCGTATTGGCTCCGTAACGCGGAGCCATCGCGGAGCTGCTGCCAGGTTTGAGCGTCGTTAGTAAATCAGTCATAACTTTTTACTCAGAGCTCAAAATTTAACAAACTCGGTGGCGTTGGAAAGATAATTCAAAGAACTTTCATTATCTGTCTTGTAGCCCACTAACTCATCATGTACCAAGAGTTATGGTTGTTTGAAGTTGACCCAAAACTCATAACTTAAGCATAACTTCCGAAATTTCAAATTTTGTTACTTCCAATTTAGTTCTTTTTGGAACTCAAGGTGCTACATCTAGTGACCTTAACACTTAAGAAATTTTAAATTCCTCGATAAAAATCCTACTCACAATGAAGGATGGTTCGAGTCTTAGCTCAAAAATTTCCAGGGTGTTACACTATCCTCCCAGAAGTGACAAGTGCTTCACGAGTGCTCGATATAAGTAATTAAAATGTAAGTGTAGCTTGAACATATTGCAAGTTTCCTGCCATTTTCATGTGATCTCTCTCACTGGCGCACATGAGTAGAGTTAGAGTAACCAAACCCCTTTCGACAAAAAATTACACTAACGTATTCAGGGTCAAAATTATTTTTTATGTATATATAGTAGATGTTGAATTCCCTTGACTTCTTGGTACGTGTACTTTAATATATTTTGGATCCCCTAAGTGAAATTCCTGGATCTGCCACAGGCATGCACATGCTACTGTGTGCACTAATGCATTGAGGTTTTTCCTTTTGTTATTATCTTTTCTTTGTGGCAGGTTGTACCAGCCAATCTGTCTGATATCATTCCCAATGCAAGCTTGGAAGCTCTTGATTTGATTTGATCAAGGTGGTTCTTTGTGATCTTTCCCATTATTGACAATTTTCTCATGAAACAGTCATACATAATGATTTCTGCTCTCATACCATAGCAACTCTGTTCATGGGACCCTTTAAGGAGGTCAACTGCTGATAACAATGCTTGCAGCATCCATTTTTCCATGTAAAATACTTCTCTTATTTGTCATTTCGCTTACTCCAATAGAAATTTGTAAGCTTCATTGGCTTGAATAAGTTACTGCTTGCTAATAAATAGGTTGGTGAGTGGAAATCTGAGTCACTAGAGGATCCATTGCAGCTGAAGTTAAGTGATGATGGTAAGAACTCATAAAATATTAGTATTACAATTAGTGTTATCTTCTATAAATCTGTGAAGCTACCTTCGTTTCTGCAGGACCCAAGCCAAATCTTGAGTTGAGCCTCTGGGACTTTGGGAGACAAAAAGGTGAATGTTTTCTTGATTTGAGTTATACTTTTGATTATTCTTGTTTTACTTGCAGGACAGTAAGTTTCCATTTCTCTTTTTTCATGATACCTTTTGCAGCCATGAAAGATATATGTGTGCACAGTTATATTCACATATATATATATATATATATATGTTGCAACTGACATGTGCCAATGACAATTTATTTGCATTTACGTGTCTGCCTAAAACTTATCTTGTTACAAAAGCTGCAGTTGATGTTAATCCTGAGCGTTTTCCCTGATGTCGTGATACCTACACCGCATGCTCCCTCAAAGAAAATAGATGAAATTTTTCCAAGTATAGATAGTTATACAAATGAAACACCCTTAAATAAATAAACTATCATTGCCATTAGAAATAACTTTTATTTCGAGTGACTTCTAGATCATTTTTGTCTCAAGTAAGGACAAAGGAGTGACTATTTTAAACTTTCAAAGTTTTTTCTTTTGAAAAGTAGATGATTCATGCCCCTTGTGTGGCTTAATATATACAAGAATTAAGCTGGACTCTGGTTTCAGGTGCTCGTAAAACATCAAGGACAAGGCGAGAGGAACTAAACTCCCATTCTTCTTTAATAGAGGATGTACTAGTAAAGACCAGTTTGATTTTAGAATATATGCTTATTTGGGCAACAACCTTGAAAATAAATTATGTGACCTTAATAATGCTTTGTATCTTTTTTTTAACTAGTTTCTGGACATGTGCTTTGCACGTGTACTCATCTAAATTGACATAAATTATTTCAAATTATCATTATATATATTAAAAATAGTTTTATAATTAAATTACATTAATATCATTCATTTTCAAACAAAAAATAGTTCAAATATTTGAAATCTACTCTTAGATACCAATAACAAATTAAAATATGACAGAAAATAATATCTCTTCTCCAAATGAAATAAAAGATGATAATATGTAGTACTTTAAAATACTATAATTATAAACACAAAT